>PITA01012143.1:0-60492 GCA_004023965.1 Spilogale gracilis | reverse complement strand
CCCGTGCATCGGGCTCCCTGCTAGGCAGGAAGCCTGCTTCTCCCTCGCCCATTCCCCCTGCTTGTGTTCCCTCTCTCACTGTCTCTCTCTCTCTCTGTCAAATAAGTAAAATCTTAAAAAAAAAAAAGTAGAGTCAGATGCTTAACTGATTGACCCACCCAGGCACCCCATCTATTTTAAAATAATTTCAGTATAAACAACAATAACAGCAACTCATAACCGTGTATTAAGGGCGAGAGGTAGTGATAGAAGCTACAAGCACAGGCTTTAGAGTCAGACACACACACACACACACACACACACACACACACACACAACCCCTAAGCCCGTGCATGCATGCCCACAGGTGCTCTCCCATGCACACATCCCATATGCTGTACATACACATAGCAGTTCAGTTCCCAGTTCTGCCTTCCTTCTAGTTCCCACCTTGAGCACATTGTGAATAATGCTCAGTGAGCATAGGGCTTCGGGCCTCTCTTTGAGATCTTCGCCTTCTGTTGCATTAAATAGAGATTTTTCTATTCTACCATTTTTATTTCCTTGTCATTTCTTCTGCTATATTTTTTGAGTAATTTTCTTAGTGGTTACCTTACAGATTACAATTAATGTCTCAATTTATACAAATCTGGTTTGGATTAATTCCAATTTAATGTCAGTATTATACAAAAATTTTACTTCTGTGTAGCTCCTTGCCCTCCTTCCTTCATTGCGCTGTTATTGCCATCCAGATTACATCTTAATACTTTGCATGCTCCTCAACACAGATTTATAATGATCGCAGTATACAGCTATTTTTAAGATAGACAAAAAAGAGCTTCAACTAATATTTACTAATCATGGGATGTTGGGCAAGTGGTTTTACCTCTCTCATCTTGGCTTTCCTCATCTGTAGTATGCAAATCATTGTGTTATCTACCTCATGGTTGCTGAGAGGATTAAATGGGATAATATGTGTGATGGATCTGAAAGAGTTTCTGGCATACACTGAGTGCCCAATAAATGGTAGCTGTGGTTATGAGCTACTCTTGGCTTCTGCTGCCGTGCCTTTGTTCATGCTGTTCCATCTTATTGTAATCACTTCTTTCCACCTCCAGTGCCAGATTTCTGTTCTTCTTTTATGTTTCTGCTCAAATGCCACCACTTCCATATTCTGGAATTATATACTGTCTATTATCATTATTGTAACACTTATCACAGTGTTCCTTAGATTGGAGTTCTTTGTGATGTGCCTTATTGTGCATTCTAAAACTCATGAGGGTGAGTATTATGTCTTGTTCATTTCTGTATCTTTCACAGCATGTAACCAAGTGCCTTATATAGAATAAGTGTTTAGTAAATATCTACTGTATGACTGAATCAAGTGAATAATGTAAAAATGCAAAACAGATTCAGTTTCCTAGTTCTGTTAGTAGAACTGAATGTAATTTTAAAGCAGTAAACCAGGCATGATACAAAAGACGTATTTTCCTCAAGTGGTTCAGGAGGGACTCTCTTAGGTATATGGGAGAGAGAATTGTAAGGTACTGGCAGTCTTATTTCTTAGAATGTAGTAGGTTGAAAGAGAAGTTGAGTGGCTCAGATGATGCCATTAATGGGCACCGTAAAAATCGCTTTACTTTAAAAGGAGAAGCATTCAGGCTAATGAACATAGATGTTCCCTGAAAGAAATTGAAGAAAGATTATTAAACCATATACTTCTCCTAGTTTGATGGGCACATAGCCCAACTTTACAGTTAGAAAGGAGTTCTATAACCTTCCTGATTGTCCATTTCCTTGCCTGGTAAGGCCTGTGTCACAGAGTCGTTTAGAGAAATAAATGAACTAATGGATCGTGAAATTATTTTATGAGCTTTAAAGTATTTTTGGTCACTCTTCTTCCGTGTTCCTACTATTCTGTGTTTATCATCTGCTATGGTATATCCCATGTTGTATTGTAATTTATTTGTTTATATCTGTCCCGCATTAGACTGAGCTTTTCAGAGCAAGGGTTTTTATTTATCTCTGAACACCAGGGCCTAACATATAGGTACTTAGTAAGTGCTTGATGAATATGTGAGTAAATGTTTCAGGTAGGCGATGAACCCAGATGACCTCTTAATTTTCCTTTTAGTTTTGCTGTTTAAGATTCCATGAAAAGGCCTAGAAATAATTAGAGATCAACAAAGGAAGAACTATTTAGAATATAAAAACTTGAAACTGAAGGGCAGTTACAGAATTGTTAAACACATATTAACATTCTAGAGTGTACTTGCAAAAGGGAAATTGTTGAGACGGGTTAATTGAGCTTATGCATAAGAGGGGAGGTTATAATTTGTCAAGTGAGAAGTAATTTTTCTGGCCATGGAATGATAACAGCTGAAATGAATCTCTCAAAAGCTAGGAAATTTGGCAGAGGAATATTGTGGCTGAACAAATTCATTAGAGCAGAAAAGTATTAAGAAATATTTGAAGAAGTATGGTTAAATCATAGGAAACCAGACTTTCTTATTAAGATGCCAGAAACTAATGAGACCTAAGGTGGAGGTTTACTGTTGTTGCATTTGTTGTGGTTTGAAAGGGCTTCAAACCACATACGTCTTGCAAGAGCACATGTGGGCCTTTAAAAAGCACAGTAGAGTGCCTACTGATGTAGAAAAGATCGTACACACAGCCAGGAGGCTGACACAGAAATAGTAACATGAAGGAAGAAATGGCTGAAGTTGGTTTATCATGAGAGATGAGGAACATAAAAAAAATAAAAAAGATCCTGAATAAGAAATTGGAGACAGATGGCAAATAGGTAGCAGCATTAAATCCTAGAACTGGAATGGACCTTGAGAGAACTTTGAACCAAGAATTAACCAGAGATTCCCTAAACGGGAGACCTCGGAGCCTCAGCTGGTGCATCATGGCGTGGCTTTGGGGAAATGTCCCGGAGAAGAGAAGACAGACCTGGTTGGCGGGGTGGGTTCCTACCGTAGGAGCCTTAGCATAACACAATGGCATGGAAATGGCTTGCTCATAAAGACTCACACACACCTGAATTAGAATCACAGCTCTGTCTCTTGTCAGCTCTCTGACCTTGAGCAAATTACTTCATATCCCTAAAACACATGAAGAACTCTATCTAGTCAAGTGACTCCTATTTCTCTTGTGCCTGGTCTGTTCATCTAATTTTTCTTTCTTTCTTTTTGACTTAATTCGGTTTTGTCTTTTTTCCTCCTGTTTTATTGAGAAGTAATTGATATCCATCACTCTATAAGTTCAAGTCATGCAGCATGAAGGCTCAATTGACATGATAGGTTAAGCTCACATCTGTCATCTCATTGACCTACCATAAAAGGCAAAGAAGAAAAAAGGAAAAAATCTCTCTTTATGATGAGAACTGTTAGTCTGATTTCTTTTTCTGTGAGTTTGGTTTGCTTTTTTTTTTTTTTTTAAGATTTATTTATTTAAGAGAGAGAGAAAGAGAGCGAGCAGGGTATGGGCAGAAAGAGAGGCAGAGAATCCCAAGCAGACCAGCCGCTGAGCACACAGCCCAACATGGCTCTCGATCTCATGACCCTGAGATCAGGACCTCAGCTGAAACCAATATCAGATGCTAAACTGACTGAGTTGCCCAGGTACCCCGAGTTTGGTTTATTTTTGTTTTTGTTTTAGATTTTACATATAAGTGAGATCATATGGTATTTGTCTTTCTCTGACTTATTTCAGTCAGCATTATGTCTTTAAATCCATCCATGTTGTTGCAAATGGTAGGATTTCCTCCATTTTGAGGCCAAATTATATATATATATATTAAATATACACACACGCCACAACTTCTTTATCCACTCATTTTTCAATGGGCACTTTGGGGTGTTTTCATTTCTCCTTCTCTTCCTCCTCCTCCTCCTCCTCCTCCTCGTCCTCCTCCTCCTCCTCTTCCTCTTCGTCCTCTTCCTCCTAATGCTGCTTTCTAAAGACGTATCATTAGCTTTGTGTTTTGACCCTTTTACTGAGGTTTTCATTCCCCTTGTCATATTTCTTTTATTTCTCAATAGGCCTTAGTGTCATCTTGCTTCATGGCTATGGTGGCTCTTCTAATCTCTTTGCAGATGTCAGTCATAGGTTTTCCTTTCTAAAGTTTTCTTCTGAGCCTCAGGGACCTTCTCTAAGAAGCTCTACCCTCCAGTTTTCTGCTGGGATTAGGAAGAAGGTCTTTGACTCTGCAGCGTGGGGGAGGGAACCTACAGATCTGTGAGTGTCTTACTAGTCCTGGTTTTACCCGGTATATATCCCTGAACCTTTTCTGGAGTTCTGTGATATAACCTGAGTTGCCGCTCAGCTTTTCCTACAGATGACTTGGGATACAGGTTTCCCGGTTGTACTAACCCAGTCACTACTTGTCCATCTGCTGTCTGTTTTCCAAAATTTGTTGCTAATGTCTTCTCTCCTGTATCCCCATCTTTGTGTATTCATGCCCTTTTAAAGTTTTTTTACTATCATTTTATTGGAGTTTTAAGGAGGGGGCAGAACTAAATGTGTGATTTCAATCTGCCATCTTTATTTATTTATTTTTAAAGATTTTATTTATTTGACAGAGAGAAACACAGCCAGAGAGGGAACACAAGCAGCAGGGGGAGTGAGAGAGGGAGAAGTAGGCTTCCTGCCGAGCAGGGAGCCTGATGTGGGACTCGATCCGGGGTCTCCGGGATCATGACCTGAGACGAAGGCAGTCGCTTAACCAACTGAGCCACCCAGGCGCCCCAATCTGCCATCTTTAACCAAAAGTCTCAGTGCTTCATTTACGTTTTAGCTATCACCACATTATACAGATTCTTACCGCTTTGTATCTGGTCTCCAGTTTCTCTTCCCTTAGGTCTGTCCTTCACCCCGCTGCAGACTTATCTGCCTGGAAGGCTGTGCTATGTACCCGAGGGCTTTGAATGTAAAACCCCTTCAGCCATCTCCTGATGCTGCCAGGAGCAAGTTTACGTTCCTTACCCTGGTGTTCAAAGCCTTTCACAATCTAGCCTCTGCCCACCTCTTCACCCTCATCTTTTAGGCTTTCAGAAACACTCACATCCATACCCAGACTCACCTGTCGCTTTGACCAAATTTGGAACCAACACGGGCACAATAGCTGGGCGAGTCTGGTGATTTATCCAGTAGATTTGCAGCTGACCCCTTGATTTGGAGTGGCTGATTTAAAGCTCTTGTGTTAAGTGAACAATTGTTGGACTTGAGGCTCACAGCCCATTTCCCTTTGGGATTCTAAAATCTGTTTTCAGTATGTGCATGTTCTTAATTGTGTTCACTGTATCTCACATTGAGTTTATCCATGGTCAATTACTCCACACCTTACTTATTTACTGCTTGACTCTGGAGGTGCAAAGATGAGTGGGATGTGAAAACGATGTCTTATAATAAACAGTTGTCTGATTATATGGTATTAGGGGTAAGCCCCAGCTCAGTGGCTGGGTTTCCGCAGTGAGACTTAATATCCTTCTAGGGTTTTGCCTTGTCATGTATTAGATCCTTCCCGCCAAAGGAATGTTCTGACATTCACATCAAGTATGATTATAACATTTTCCTGGAAGCATGTTGTTTCCTGATGATGTTTTTTTTTTTTCTCTCTAGTGTTGTCTTTGTCGACCTCTTTTTTATGAACCTGATTCTCTGGGTTGAAGGGTCATCAGCTGCCATCTCCTTCGGTACCCTGATAGGTATCCTTGCGATGTGGTTTGGAATTTCCGTACCATTAACATTCTTGGGTGCATACATTGGAAGCAAGAAAAAGGTAAATTTGTAAAATCCTGCTTTTGGCCATTGACTAATGTCTGAAATAATAACTCAACATGTTTATTACCATACATGGAATGTGAAATGTACCACTGGCGAAAACTACAAAGAATAATCATTTTGGAATAAAAGATTTCAAAAACTTTTATTTTTTTATTTATTTATTTTTTTTTTTAAAGATTTTATTTATTTGACAGAGAGAAACACAGCCAGAGAGGGAACACAAGCAGGGGGAGTGAGAGAGGGAGAAGCAGACCTCCCGCCGAGCAGGGAGCCCGATGTGGGACTCGATCCCGAGTCTCCGGGATCATGACCTGAGCCGAAGGCAGTCGCTCAACCAACTGAGCCACCCAGGCGCCCCGTCAAAAACTTTTAAAAATGAAACACAGTAATGCTTCAGAAGATGCTATTTAATGTACTTCCCACTTTATAGGTTGTTTATATTTCTGTCTATCTCTGTTGGATGAAATTAAAGGGACATATTGTTGGAAAGCTGACTTTAACAAAGTCAGAAAAGTAATAAGATTATACAGCGGGGGAATAAAGCAAAGATACAGTCTGAAAAATGGAACTGTTCAGTTTATAGATCTGAAGTTAACCTATTCCATGCGTAGGGTAAAGGAGCAGGATATCAAAAAGACTAAATGAGGCCAGACTGCAAAAGGATTGTACAAAGATATAGTGTGCGTTTGCAGGAGAGAAATCAGATAAGACAAAACAGGAGCTGGTTCCATACAGAGCAGAAAAAAGAAAAATGCCTGAAAAATACACATTGTAAGAAACATTCTCTTTTTTTCCCCCCAAATTTTATTTAAATTCTAGTTAGTGAACATACACCACAATATTAGTTTCAGGAGTAGAATTCAGTGATTCATCCCTTACATACAACACCCAGGGCTCATCACAAGTGCCCTCCTTAATACCCATCCACTACCTCCATCCCTCCCTCAACTCTCAGTTTTTTCTCTATTGTTTTTTTTCCAAAGAATTTTTATCTATTTATTTACAGAGAGAGAGAGAGAGAGAGAGAGAGAGAGAGAGAGAGAGAGAGACAACACAAGCAGGTAGAGTAGCAGGGAGAGGGAGAGGGAGAAGCAGGTTCCCTGCTGAGCAAGGACCCTGACGTGGGGCTCGATCCAGGGACCCCGGGATCATGACCTGAGCCGAAGGCTGATGCTTAACCAACTGAGCCACCCAGGCGCCCCTGTTCTCTATTGTTAGGAGTCTCACGGTTTGCTTCCCTCTCTCTTTTTTTCCCTTCCCCTATGTTCATCTGTTTTGTTTCTTAAATTCCACATCTGAGTGAGATCATGTGATATTTGTCTTTCTTTGTGGGAGTTATGTTGCTGAGCATAATACACTCTAGCTCTACCCACATGGTTGCACATGGCAAGATTTCATTCTTTTTGATGGCTGAGCAATACTCCATGCTGTGCGTGTGTATACATACCACATCTATCTATCTAACTAGTACTATAGTCATATATATGTGTATATGTATATATACATATGACATCTTTATCCATTCATCTGTTGATAGACGTCTGGGTTCTTTCCATAGTTTGGCTATTATGGACTTTGCTGCTCTAAACATTGGGGTGCACATACGCCTTTGAATCTGTATTTTTGTATCCTTTGTGTAAATATCTAATAGTGCAGTTGCTGAGTTGTAGGGCAGTTCCATTTTTAACTTTTTGGGGAACCTCCATACTGTTTTCCATAGTAGTTGTACCAGTTTACATTCCCACCAACAGTGCAAGAGGGTTCCCCTTTCTCCACATCCTCACCAACACCTGTTGTTTCCTGTGTTGTTCATTTTAGCCATTCTGACCAGTGTGAGATGGTATCTCACGGCAGGTTTGATTTGTATTTCTCTGATGATGAGTGATGTTGAACATCTTTTCATGTGTCTGTTAGCCACCAGGATGTCATTCTTTGGAAAAATGTCTGTTCATGTCTTCTGCCCATTTCTTAATTGGATTCTTTGTTTTTTGGGTGTTAGGTTTGATGAGCTCTACAGATTTCGGATACTAGCCCTTTATCTGATATGTCATTTGCAAATATCTTCTGTCAGTCTGCAGAATGACTTTTAGTTTTGTTGTTTCCTTTGCTGTGCAGAAGCTTTTTATCTTGATAAAGTCTCGATAGTTTATTTTGTTTCCCTTGCCTCCAGCAACATGTCTAGTAAGAAGTTGCTATGGCTGAGCAAAGAGTTTGCTACCTGTGTTGTCCTCTAGGATATGATGGTTTCCTGTCTCACATTTAGATCTTTCATCCATTTTGAATTTATTTTTGTATATGGTGTTAGAAAGTGGTCCAGATTCATTCTTCTGCATGTTGCTGTCCAGTCTTCCTAACGCCATTTGTGGAAGAGACCATCTTTTTTCCATTGGCTATTCTTTCCTGCTTTGATGAAGATTAGATGACCATGTGTCTGTTTTTGTGCCAGTACCATACTGTATTGATGACTACAGCTTTGTAATAGAGCTTAAAGTGATGCCTCGAGCTTTTCTTTGCTTTTTCAGGATTGCTTTGGCTATTTGGGTCTTTTGTGGTTCTGTACAAATTTTAGGATTGTTTGTTCTAGCTCTGTGAAAAATGTGATTGGTATTTTGATAGGGATTGCATCTTTGATTTGGGATTGCATTTGATAGTGTAGATTGCTTTGAGTAGTATTGACATTTTAACAATGTTCTTCCAATCTATGAGCATGGAACATTTTTCCATTTCTTTATGTCCTTTTCAATTTCTTTCATAAGTGTTCTATAGTTTTCAGAGTAGAGATCTTTTACCTCTTTGGTTAAGTTTATTCCTAGGTATCTCATTGGTTTTGGTGCAATTGTAAATGGTATTGGTTCCTTGATTTCTTTTTCTGTTGCTTCATTATGGGTCTATAGAAATACAACCGATTTCTGTACATTGATTTTATATCTTGCAACTTTGCTGAATTCATGCATTTGTTCTAGAAATTTTTTTGGTGGAGTCTTTCAGGTTTTTTACACATTCTGAGAGGACCTTTTGTCATTGAATACTTCATATTGGAATAATCACCATTAAATCTTGTCTAATATCTCCCTTGAAACCGATAAGAAAGGATAAACATCCTTATTATCTAGCTGTGTGCTTTTTAGTATGGTGATCACCAGCCCCATGTGACTTTTAAGTTCTTGAAATATGGCGAGTTCCAAATTGGTAAGTGTTGTAACTAAGTATAAAATACACAGTGATTTTCAAACAGAACAACAGCAACAAAATATAAAACATCTATTTAGTACTTTTTATATTGATGACAAACTCAACTGATAATATTTGGACATGTTAGATCAAATGAAATGTATTCATAAATTGATTCTGCTTTTTTTTTCTTTAAAAATTTTTAATTTATTTTTTTTTTGAGAGAGTGAGAGAGAGCATGAGGGAGGGGAGCAGCAGAGGGAGAGGGAGAAGCAGGCTCTCCACTGAGCAGGGAGCCCAATGTGGGACTTGATTCCAGGACCCTGATATGATAACCTGAGTCAAAGGCAGACGCTTAAGTGACTGAGCCACCCACGTGCCCCGATGTTGCCTATTTCTTTTCACTTTTTAAAATACAGCTTCTAAAAGCTTTAAAACTGCATAAATGACTTGCGTTCTGTTTCTCTCACACAGCATTGGTCTAGTCTCTGCCCACGTGACTGTTCTTGCAAGTGTTCCTTGTCCTGTTCCAATTCAGGATTCTGTGTTGTGATTATAAGTATATAAATTCAGTTCAATTTCATGTCATTCTGATTTTCACTTGAATTTCTTTTTGAGCAGTTTAGGTGTCCAGTTCACACAAACCAGATTCCCCGTCATATTCCTCGGCAGAATTTCTTCACCAGACCACTTTTTGGCATCATAATTGGTGGCATTTTACCTTTTGGCTGTATTTTTATTCAACTTTTTTTCATTCTAAACAGTATTTGGTGAGTATTGTATCTTCATCATCTCAAAAAAAAAATCTTAATCATTGATCAGTTAATTTTCCTGTATTTCAAGGAGGTTAATTTCTGGTATGGTCAAACTTCATTCGCTCTACCCGCCCCCAGCCTTGATTCCTGATTCTTGACTGGTTTCAGGAGCAGGTCTAGTGGAGTGGAGCTCTAGAGGGAGTTTTGGAGATGGGGCAAAGGCACCATCAAGTCAGTCAGTAGCCAGCTGGGTGTGTTTAGAATGCCTTTGCCCCAAAGCCATCTTCCACAAGCAGCTTTCAAGTCCTCAGAAGTTAGGCTTAATCACGCACATTAATTGCTCACCTTTTAAACAGCATTGCGCCAAATTGGTTTAAAAGATAAGCAATAAAGTCTGTTACCTTGTCAGCAACTAAATATTTAACCTGCTGCAAAATTGATTACAGTAACCACATTTTCCAGATGTTTTTGATGGGAAAATACTTTTCAAGTGAAAACTAGAAGAGTCTTCAGACAAGTTTTATTTCACTGAAACAGTGTGCTTCCTGTATGCAACCTTGTATATGTTTATTACCTAATGGAGATGATTCTTCCCAAGCCCTGTCCCTCGCCCTTGCACTGGGGGTATGCATTCTGCAGGAGAGTTTAAAATGGAGACTCGATTTGTTCCTTAGTTTCTTTTCTTCAGGAGGCTTTAAAAATTGCTCATCCCAATTTAGTCAGCTCAACTCTGTGATAATGAAAGAAATGACTTTGTTGCTCTAAAGTCTAGCAGAAAAAAACACACAAAGATTTAAGAAGATGCATGTCTGAAAGTATATGTAATAGAATTATGCGTGCTGTGCTATCAAGACCTATTGGGGGAGGTTGCCTGTCAGTAGAGCCTCAAAGGCAAAGTGGTATTTGGTTCTGTGGTTTTCTGTTATATAATGTAGTCGCTGGTATTTATGACACTTTACAACCTTCCATCGCTAAAAAGAAAGCATGGTTTAAAATGTGCATTAAGAAAATGGCAGAGATAGTGATGGGTCTAAAGTGCATACTGAATTATGTGAGCAGAGAATTATGGGTAAGTAGCCTCATGGATTCTCCCTGGACAAGAGCGGACAGAACTCTGAAGCCACACAGGTTAGGTAATATCTGTTGGATACTGGATGGATAGATAAAGGTTTGAGATGAATTGCTGAGGTTCCAGAAGTGTGGCCGTCTCTTGTATGGATTTGGATTGGGCTTTCTGTATACTGTGAAGTTAATTTTAAAGCTGTTATTTTTATTTTCAGGTCTCATCAGATGTACTTCATGTTTGGCTTCCTTTTCTTGGTCTTTATAATTCTCCTGATTACCTGTTCAGAAGCTACCGTTTTGCTGTGTTATTTCCATTTGTGCGCTGAGGTAAAGACCTAAGAAATGAATGTATTTTCTGCTTCCAAAACTCGTGTTATTGGAATTAGAAGCTTGTGTTGGGAAAGGAATTAAAACAAGAACGTGGGATCAGTTTTATATTGTGTTTTCCTGATGACATATTTTGATTTTGATGCAGCTATCCAGTAATGCAACTTTGATGGAAAATTTAAACAGAAAGCAATTTCTCTCTGGCTAGTTACCGCAGTTGCTGTGTAATATTCAGTTAACATAGAAAAATATAGGGAACTGATTTAATATTTAGACATATAAAAGATCCGGGTCAATGGTGTTTTTTTTAACAATTAAAATTTTTGCCACTTAGGCCGACATTGTGTTTTATGAGTTTGAGATTGCTGCTAAAGGTCCTTTTTCTTATTTTCATTTCATTGCCTTTTGGTTACTATGGACATAAATAGTTCTGTTTACCCCACTCCACCTCCATTTTTTTTCTAATGTCATTCTGGATAATTTAGGTGGTAGTGAACATGATTTTCATAAATTCCCTATATCCTTCTTGTTTTGGTAGTTAAATGTGACTCTCTAAAGGTGACAATAGAGTTTAGGGACTGATGATTGTATACGTGATGTCTGAGAGCATTTTCATAGGCATGTGATGTGTCTATTTCTGTTTCTTAGATGGTGTGCCAGGGTGGCTCAGTTAAGCATCTGACTCTTATTCTCAGCTCAGGTCTTGATCTCAGGGTCATGAGTTCAAGCCCCACATTGGGCTCCACGCTGGGTACGGAGCCTACTTAAGAAAAAAAGAGAAATGTTTTGGAGGCTCCCAAGACCACCATAGATATTCAGTGTTTGTGCCCAGGGAAGCCCATTAGAGACTCTGCATCCAAGGTCTTCATTAGGAGTTACTCACATAGGCAACCTCTGCCTAGCAAATATAAAAATTCCAGACTCCCAAAAAGAAAGCAAGTGCTCATGATAAATCACATTTTTTTTGTACAGTCTAGGTATAGCAAACCAGTCTTATTGATCAGGGAATGATAAATGCCAAATTCCCAGATGTAAGCCAAGGGCCACACTTGCAAGCCCGCCCTTCTATAGATAGTTACCTTTAGACCTGCTATGTTAACTGTTTTCTGCACTGTAGGTCCCCTTAGTCCTTGATCACAGTGCCTTTCCAGTAAAATTGTTTTGTCTTTTAATTTTATTTCTGTATTTATCTTTCTTTGAGTAGACTCCACACCCAGTGTGGGGGTTGATTGAACTCAACCTTGAGATCAAGAGTCGCATGCTCTACCCACTGAGCCAGCCAGGTGCCCCCTACAGTAAAATTAGCATCAGCAGGAGCCTGTAGACTGCGTAGAACCTGCGTATTGACCTCAGTCATGCCTCCGTGTGTCCCGAATTCAGCTGGGTAAAAGAAATTGCATTCGTCATAAAGCTCTATCTGAAGTTTCTATTCTAACCTCTTTCTACCTAGCCTGAGGCAGCTCTGGCCGGTAAATTGAAGCTGACCGGAAAGCCTTCCAAGGCTGACACACCGTCCTGATAGAAAAGATGTGTGAATTACAAGTGCAGACCCTGAAGGCACATGCGGTCTCCCTGGAAACAAAGAGTTTATACATGTTAAGGCGCTCCAAGCAGACACACAGTAGTCAGATACTGCATTTCTTTTTTTTCTTTTTAAAGATTTTTAAAAAATAATTAATTTATTTATTTTAGAGAGAGAGAGAGAGGGCACAGAAACAGAGGGAGCAGTAGGCAGAGGGTTAGGCAGGAGCAGGCTCCCAGTTGAGCAGAGAGCCTGTCTTGGGGCTCGATCGGTCCCAGGACTCTGGGATCATGACCTGAGCTGAAGGCAGTCAACTTAACTGACTGAGCCACCCAGTTGTCCCCCACATTGAAATTCTTATAAAACTTCCCCTTTTATTTCTTTTACTCCATAATCGAATGGAGCCTATTTTATGATAACAATTGCTAACCCATTAATAGTTAGATTCACCTAAAAAGTTATTTTTTTCTATTTCTTTTTGCAGGATTATCATTGGTGGTGGAGAGCCTTTTTTACCAGCAGTTTTACAGCTGTTTACCTTTTCATATATGCAGTTTATTACTTCTTCACCAAACTTCAAATCACAGACTTTGCAAGCAGCGTTTTATACTTCGGGTACATGATGGTCCTAGCCCTAATCTTCTTCCTTTTTACAGGTAACCACTGAATTACTTCATGCATTTCAGACTCTCTGAAGAGACTTGGAGATAGCCATGATGTAATAAGCATCAATTAACAATTAATAGAAGGAATAGGGAACAAAGTCATCATGTTCATTTTTATGCTTTGGGGATAAAAGATTGCAAAGCCTGGGGAAATGGAGGGACCTTATGTACTTAGCTTCAAGGTTGTCCCTGGTGAATGTTTCTAAACAGTAGGGATGTGTTCCAAAGCACAGAAAGGGTTATGTGTGATCACCTTTGAATAGCCTCCAAGTATAAACATTAACTGGCTTGGATAACTTTTAAATTAGCAAAAATAGATTAAGTGAATGTGTAGTCATATAAGCAATTAGATACGAGGGACAAGATGTATACTTCTCAGGATTACTCATTTGGGGTTATTATTTGGGTTCAAGATGTGATGGCAACTCTTGTTTAGATGAATGCTTGATGTAGGTGGCAAAATGGAGTGGTTTATAAAAGGATCTAGTTAGAGAAATAACGAAGTTGGAGAGCTTGGAAGCCATTTCAGAAGGAGAGAGGCAGCATTCCATTCTGTCTGCCTCCCCCCTCCCTTTTTTTAGATTTTACTTTGAAGTCATCTCCATACCCAATGTGGAGCTCAAACTAATAACCCTGAGCTCAAGAGTCCCGTGCACCCCTCCACCTGCCTCACTTTTATATTCTGGTTCTTCTTGCAAGTCATATGACTTATGTAGGTCACTTGGACAAATTTCCAGTATTGTCTCTGATTTTAACTAGCAGGTTCAACAGAAATGTAAACTGTGGCAATTTCTCAGAAATCAAAGCTTTAAGACAAGTGTGTTATCTGAGAAACCAAGGCATCTTGGAGGTGGCTCCTTGTTTAATATTGTATTACCTATGATGTGCCAGTCTCATCTCTCAGCCACCAAATGTTCTATTTAAAACTGAAGGCCTGAGAACATCTCACCATCCGAGTCTAGCCAGGCTCCTCATGTGTTTTGCAGTTTTTCTAACTTCATATTTGAAATATGCATACAGAGAGGTGCACACAACATACATGCACAACTCAATGAGTTATCACAAAATAAACCCACTTTTGTAACTAGGGCCGGTGTCAGTGAAGGTACATGATCAGCACCTCGGAAGCCACTTCTCTTCCCTCACCTTCCCCAAGGGCAGCCGTTCCCCTAGTGTCATGGATTAATTTGACCCATTTGTGAATTGTGCATAAATGGAATCCTACGGGATGTACTCTTTTATGTCTGCTTTCTTTTCCTCAGTGTTGTTGGTGATGTTCCTCCATCTTGCTGTGTGTAGACGTTGTCTACATGCCTTGAGTCTTTTGTTTTGGATTTCTTCCCCAGTGACTGACTGGCTTTTATATTTGGGTGCCGTGCAGTTGGATGTGTGTCACACAGTAATTTTAATCTTCTGTTTTCTTCAATACCTAGCACTTAGACTCAGGTTGTTTTTTTCCAGGAGTCTTGTATGACAACAGCTTCTTTAAGAAGGTAGGTGGAATGCTGAGTGGTCACACTGCTGACAGAAATCTTTTTCCATTGGTTGGCTCCACCACCTGTTTTCTCTTCTGTCACACTCCACTGAATACTGACTTTTTTTTAAATACGAGGATTGTTTTTGTGTTTTGTTTTTAAGATTTTATTTATTTGAGAGAGAGTGAGAGAGCACAAGCAGTGGGGGTGCACCAGAGGGAGAGGGAGAAGCAGGCCCTGCTAAGCAAGGAGCCTGATGCGGGGCTCAATCCCAGGACACCAGGATCATGACCTGAGCTAAAGAGGGAGACTTAACTGACTGAGACATCCAGGCACCCCTGAATACTGTCTCTTGAAGGTTCCCGGTGATCCCTTGCTAGATCTAATGGCCTTTCCCTAGACTTCACCCTCCTTGGCTTCTACAGCTCAGCACCTATTCTGTGAAATTCTCTCAGTGTGATTTGTACCATTCTCTTTGTACCACTCTGGACCATCTTTTGCCTCCCTTCCTCTTCCTGTCACCTACCTCTAGCCTCCATATAAGGTTCAGTCTTCATCATTTCAGTCCCCTCTTTGTACCCTTTCCCTTTCAGAGCTCATTCAGTTCCATGGCTTCGTCTACCTCCTCAATGCCGACAGCTCCTAAGTCTGTATCCCAGGCTGTAACTTCTGTGCAGTTAGATTCCGAACATTTGCACATCCCATTGGCACTGCCAACTCAACACACCAACTCCAATGAGTGTAGTACTTCCTTTCCCCAACACTGACTCATTTTAATTTCTTTCCATCTTTGATGTATTTATTTATTTTAAAGAGACTGAGCATGGAGAGGAGGGATAGCGGTGGGGAGGGAGAATTGGACTCCCTACTGAGTGCAGAGCCCAATGGGATGGGGTGGAGGGACTCGATCCCACAACCCTGAGGTCATGACCTGAGCCAAAATCAAGAGTTGGACACTCAAGGGCGCCTGGGTGGCTTAGTGGGTCATAATAAAAGATCTCAAAAAGATATATAGGGGCACCTGGGTGGTTCAGTTAGTTAAGCTTCTGCCTTCGGCTCAGGTCATGATCCCTGGGTCCTGGAATCGAGGCCCGCATCGGGCTCTCTGCTCAGCAGGGAGCCTGCTTCCCCCTCTCTCTCTACCCGCCCCTCTGTCTACCTGTGATCTCTCTGTGTGTCAAATAAATCTTTAAAAATAAGAGTTGGACACTCAGCCAACTGAGCCTCCCAGGTGTCCCACGATGTGTATTTTTGGCATCTATTTTCTAGAACTCTTCTTTAAGAAGGCCTCTCTGCTTATACACCCTTAAATGGCATCTCTTTACATTTCATCATTATATATATTTTTCTGTTGAATTACTTTTATTTTGTCATCATCACATTTTGAGGTTCACAGCAGGAAGCAAGGCTTCTTGCTTATGTTCATGTTGTTTCACTTTTGAGGAAGACATCCTTAATTAAATCATTAGTCTTGAGAATATGGGTATACACAAAAGTACAGTTCATAATTGCTGATTACGCTTTCTTGCTGTAGACAAATGCTTCTGAGAGGGTTTTTTTTAATGGCAACTTGAAAATTAGCAATATCCACTCATGTTAAAAATGCTGAGGAGTTTCACACTCATTTAGAATAATTATGCATTCATCCAGAGCTCTTCCTTGTGGTCACCACATTGTCTTTGGTATTCGGCCTCATGTGTGTCATTATAGCAGAAGGACAAGACTTCCCAGTTGTCATCTTTCAATATTGAGTATTGTGGCTGTAGGGAATTATATACTAAGTATATATTATTATATACTAAGTATATTTCTGTGTTGCTACAAATCCTTTATTTTTATTTATTTTTAAAAAATTTATTTAAGTTATCTCTACACCCAACATGGGGCTCAAACTCACAACCCCGAGATCAAGAGTCACATGCTCTACTGACTGAAGCAGCCAGGTGCCCCAAATGAGTTAAAGTCTTAAGCAAATGAATTGAAATAGTGTAGTTTTATTTTGATAGGAAGGACATAAAATCACAATAACCAATTAAGATCTAACACTTAGGATTCCTTCTCTAAGTCTAAAGTGCTATGTTCTATTATAATAATGACATTTATAGCCTAACATAAAGCTTGGCATTGCTATTAGGGAGTGAATGAAATCTTTCACGTGACGGATGTATATTTTAGGCAAGCCATGACAAATGTTTGCATGTAGCCAAGGTCTATTATTCAGCCACAATCTGTTATTCTAGGGCATTGCTCCTCACAGGGGTGAATTTGCTCCCTAGGGAACATTTAGCAATACGGAGACATTTTTAATTGTCATGACTGGAAGGGTGATGGAGACATCTAGTGGGTAGAGGCTAGGAATTCTGCTGACCATACTACTATATGCAAAACAGCCCTCTACAGCAAAGAATTATCTGGCCCAAAATGTCAGTGGTGTCACTGTTTAGAATCGGAGACTCTAAATCACCAAACACTGTGCGGTGATTGAAGCCAGTCTGGTACCAGGCGCTTTTACGACCCCCGAGAAGTATTAGCCAAGGGCAGAGTGCTTTTCTAGTGGCTTTCTCACTAAGTATCTGTGATTTGAATATATTTTTATTTATTAAAAGAACCTAATGAAGCTCAATACGTTTTGAGAACATGGACTGTGTAGTATTTCAGCACTAAATTAACGTGCGGAATCCATGTTCTCACACAGTGTAAGATGAAATACATTGAAGGAAAAGTCCAATGACCTCAGCGCACAAATGTTAGCCATAGTAGGCCTTTTGTGTTTTACTATACCGACTTACTAAGAATTTCAGTTCTGGGGCGCTTGGGTGGCTCGATCGTTAAACATCTGCCTTCGGCTCAGGTCATGATCCCAGGGTCCTGGGATCAAGCCCAAGCCCCACATTGGACTCCCTGCTCAGCGGGGAGCCTGCTTCTCTCCCCCCACTCTGCCCACTGCTCCCCCTGCTTGTGTGTGTGCTCTGTCAAATAAGAAACTTTAAAAATCTAAAAAAAATTTTTTCAGTTCTGAAGGCCAAAAGATCAAAAAGGGATAAAGATATATTAAAGCTCATTTTTAAAATATTTTATTTATTTATTTGACAGCGACACAGAGAGGGAACACAAGCGGGGGAGGGGTGACAGATGAGAAGCAGGCTGAGCAGGGAGCCCGATGGGGAGCGGGGGGCTGGATCCCAGGACTCCAGGATCATGACCTGAGCCAAAGGCAGATGCTCAATGACTGAGCCACCCAGGCGCCCCAAATCCCAACTTCTTAACTTAGCATTCACTCTCTGGCTCTCACCTACTTTTGTGGTCTTTTCTCCTATATGTTTTCTTTGCTATTCCCTTAATTCTATTTTTTTCTTTTCGTATTTTCAGGAATATTTTCAGTTTATTTACTTATTTTTAAGTCAGGTCTACACCCAATGTGGGGCTTGAACTCAAGACCCCAAGATCAAGAGCCGTGTGCTCTTGTGACTGAGCCAACCAGACATACCTCAATGTTCCCTTAATTCTTTGATCATACACCCTTAACCTCCCAGTCCTTCTACCGGAGTTCTCACTGTTCCTCACAACTGTCAGGGTCTAATTGTTCCAGGCCCTTATGGGTACTTTTCACTCTGTCTGGAATACCTGTCTCCTATCCTCAGATGCCTTTGAGTGCAACTTTAGAGGACTTTCTCTGTGAGGCCTTCTCCAAATTCTTGCCATTCATTCAAGTATATATCGAATACCTACTGTGTGTCAGGCACGAGCCCTAGAGGCCAGAGCTTTTGCAGTGAGCAAAACATCCTATAAAGGGTTAGGGATTTGTATCCTCATGGAGCTTACATTGCTATGCAGTTCATCCAAACAGTTCAGTATAATGTCTGTTACATGCCTACAATGTGCTCAGCACCATGCCAAGCACTGGGGGCACAACACTGAATAAGCCTTAACCCCTAGCCTCACAGCTACAGTCTGGAGAGGGAAGGCCTCTAAACAGAAAAATCCCATGCCTTGTGGCAGGGAGCCTAAAAATGAAGCCCAGTGTTTTGTAAAAGCCGCTAACGGGGGCACCCGGCCCAGGCATGGGGAGGGCGAAGGAGGTCAAAAAAGCTTTGCTGGAGAAAGTGATAGACCGGGATCTTGAGGGAAGACAGAGTCTTACTTGAAGGTGGAATTGACAGGCTGAGCGAGGCATGGTGTGGGGAGATCTGGAGGTAATTTGGGGCTGCTGGAGTTTGAAATTTAAGGCATGGAGGGAGAACAAGAAGTCCTAAAGAAGGAGGCTGGGGCCCGGTCCTGGAGGGCCTTGTGAGCCGACCCCAGTGCGGGTGTGCATCACATTCATTTGTGGAAATGATCAAAAAGCAATATAGCTGATACCTAGGCCCACCCTGAAGCCCTGCATCAGAACCCTTGTTGATGTTTATTTTTAACAGCTTAAAAGGTTTCTGATATACTCAGAGGTTCGAGTGCTTTTGCCACGGGGAGATATGAAAGGTTTATAAGCAGAGGCATGACAATCAAATTTGTGCTTTGGAAATCTCACAGTCCCTCTGACCAAGTGCAGGATGGATTGGAGGGAAAGAGGGACTGGAGGTAGAGGTGAGCTGAGAGAGTTTTCTAGATGAGAGATGAAGAGAATGTGACATCACTTGAGATCATTCCCTGTAAGAGCCACGTTCTGTCCTTCTCATTGCCCACCTAGCAGGGGCCAGGCCTGGAGAAAGTGCTTCATGAATACCCAATCAAACGTGGCTGAGGGGAGTCAAGGCCACTGGACTCTTCTCCAAACAAGTTTCACTTCATTCCTTTGGGTGATGGCTTTCGTTCCAACTTTAGGAAAACCTTTTGTCTGCATGTCTTCCTGCTGCAAATTCTGAGATTAATGTGTATTGGAATACAGCCCCCACAGTGGCTGGGGAAAGACTCAGGGTTTGTTCATATCTAATAGAATGCGGTAGACTTTCAAAATGTTTTATTTAGCTAGTTTCTTCTTCTTTTTCAAGTGTGCGAATATAATGACTACTTTGGGAAAGCCTCCGAAGAAATAATGTACTGGAGAGCAATCCCAGGATCAGGCTGTACATTCTTTGCCTTCTAGAATTGCAATTAGGGACAGGGCAAGGGGAAACATGGGCTTCTCTGCTTGGCTTGGACGGTCTCATCAAGATCCTGTATCACGTGACCTAAGGATAAAAGGTTATGAAGCTTGTAAAGAAACTGGGCATTTCCAGTATTGGTTCAGTCTTTTCTCTGACCTGAGGCAAAAGTAGACAGAGACGCCACATTTTTTGGCCCATCTCTGGTTTTCTACCCACAAATTGTTGTACAAGCAATTGGGTTGTAGAAAAAACATTTCCATTTTTCCAGATCCTTTAAGTTGCTTTTCAGTTGTGTGGTTCAGTGGCCCTTAGAAGAGAAATGGCCCCATGTCTCTTTATACTTAATGATGTTTGTTTATAGGAAGGGAAGGAGGGAGGGAGAGAGGGAGGGAGAAAGGCAGCCTAGACCAGAGGTTCTGAAACCCTCGTTGCATATTGGAATCACCTGGGGAGATTTTAAAAACCTTGATACCTAGGCTGCCTCCCAGATCAATTAAATCAGAATCTCTGGGGGATGTGATCCAGGCAGTAGTAGGCGTTAAATCTCCCTAGATGATTCCAGGGTACAGGCAACGTTGAGGACTACTATGCTAGTCAAATAAACCCCATGTGACTATATTTTCAAGCTCCAAATCAGAACATGAATGCTAGCTCCCCTCCTCTGATGAGCACCCTAATGTATCTTACCTTTTTCCCTCAAGTCAGTCCCCTTTGTTGGGTGGGAATAGAATTCCTTTTCACTTACGATCAGAGGAGATGGGTATCTATCAGCACAGTGTGAGAGTTGGTGGAGCTTTGTGTTTCAGGCAGGAGACAATCTGGGTATTATAAGTAGGGGATCAAAAAGTTTGAGCATTCCTAGACATTTCAGTAGTGTATGAGGATAACAGGCAGCAAATTGAAATCAGGAATGTCTTAGATTCAGAGACATGTGTTAGGTATGCAGTGTCATCTCTTGAACCTTTGAAGTTGTTAAATTCAGAAAAGGAAGCTTAAAATGGGAATAAGTATTATAATAGGTATTATCATTCCCGTTTTTTAGCTGAGAAAACTGAGGTTCAGCCAGATTGTCACTTGCCCGGGATCAGACAGCTTATGACCAATGGAGTAGATTTGTCACTCCAGAGCCCATGGTCTTAATCACTATACCACAATGACTCCTGAGAAGGAGCTTTGAAGGGTGGGAGGGAGGTGGCATGATGGTATGTTGGGTGGGAAGTTACTCTGAGCTTGGAAACTGGCAAAGAAAAAGGGACCAACCCTGCCTAAAGCTTTCTGTGATTAACATGTTTTCCTAGATGATTGAATTGTGTTGAGGTGCCCCATTAGATTATAGGATCTGGAAAGAAAACTCCTTTATCATCTGAGAATTGTTTTTATCACATGAACATCAATGAACTCCTATGTTAAAGAAAAATTTGCCCAGACTTTGGTCCGTGCCCTGCTCTATCTAGTCCATGGGCTTAAGTGTATACAGTGTTCATGCTGGTAAGTTACGATCTGGCTTACCTAACACCATATTGTAAAGATTACTCCATGCTCCTGTGTAGTCTTTAGATTTGTCCTTTTTTTTTGACTATCTTATTTCACTGAGCATTTAGTCCATCATTTAGCTAAGTCACCTGTTGGGGGACATTTGGTTTCTTGGTAATTTTTCAATATTATAAATCATAGTATTATGAGCACGATTTTTGCATGTAATTTTTTTCTTCTATAAGGTCACTGCTTTTCTTTTTTTAAAAAGATTTTATATATTTGAGAGAGAGAGAGAGAGAGAGAGAGAGAGAGAAGTGCACAATCCGGGAGAGGAGGAGCAGAGGGAGAGGGAGAAGCAGACTCTCCACTGAGCAGGGAGCCAGATGCAGGACTTGATCCCAAGACCCCAAGACCATGACCTGAGCTGAAGGTACCGCTTCACCGACTAAGCCCTCCAGGTGGCTCATGGGGGTCATTTCTTTCAGATAAATCCCCAGAAATGGGATATTTCTCAAGTTTAAAAAGACAAAACTTTGATTTATAAAACTAATTTATATTCTGAGTATGCAAGTAAATAATAGATTATTGCTACTTTTACTACATCAAGTGATAATGCTTATTTCCATTTTCTAAATTGAAGCAAATTATATGAAGTTTATTATATTAGAAACTAGCCTGGGACCTCTTTGTATCCTTTTTGAAATAGAGAACTTAAGCTACTCGTTTTTTGTTTTTTTTTTTTCCGCTTTGGTTAGAGACCTGCCGTGTTCAATCAAATGGATTCTCAGCAAGGGAGCCTGGTGATTTTTTATTTGATAATGTATGAGTCTTGAGATTTAGAGAATCAGTATTTCACCTCCAAACTAACATGCTTTGCATTTTTGAGAAAGCGTGCTTTGATTTGCTATAGTGTCTGGTTAACAAGGATCTTTTTCATTTTGTTTCAGGGACAATTGGATTTTTTTCTTGTTTCTGGTTTATTACTAAAATCTACAGCGTGGTGAAAGTGGATTAAAGAATGTCCCTCAAAGTCTTCCAGGAACCTCAACGTTGCTTTTGAATAGACACATCTCTATCTGTATGAACATCTATGGAGATGCTTCCTACTACACGTTTTAAATATATATCACTCAAATATCTCATTGTCTGGCCTCATTTTCTATGACACAGAATACTGATTATGTAGAAATAACAGGTTGATTTGGAAACAGGTTTATTCTAAGTCAGACTGTCCTGAAAAGATACCACAAAAAGGTTTAATTGAAAGCAATTAGAGCGCGGGAGGGCACATTTCTTTGCAAAATGAAAGCCGAGCACATGGGCTTTTCAGATACAATTTTTTTGCCCTTTTCTTCTTCATTTTGTTTGCAGCATCAGAACTATTGTCAAATAAATCTTAGGAAAAATACGAATTTTTCTGACTTAAATGGACTGTACAGATTACTCCACTCTTGCATTTGGATGACCATTTTATTTTATGTATGCATGTATGTATTTATTTTTGAGAGACTTATTTATTTGAGGGAGAGAGCATGGAAGAAGGAAAGGGAAAGGGAATCTTACGCAGACTCTGCACTGAGCATGGGGCCCGATGTGGGGCTCCATCCCACGACCCTGAGATCATGACCTGAGCTGAAACCAAGAGAACCTGTGCTTAACTGACTGTGCAACCCAGGAGCCCCTATTTTGTTTACTTTTAAAAAGAAGCTCTACGTCTAACATGGGGCTCAAACTCACAACCCTGAGATCAAGTCACTTGCTCTACTGACTGAGCCAGCCAGGTACCCTGGATGACCATTTTAACAAACATATTTTTGGTTTTTTTTAAGATTTTATTTATTTATTTATTTGACAGAGAGAGAGAGATCACAAGTAGGCAGAGAGGCAGGCAGAGAGAGAGGAGGAAGCAGGCTCCCTGCCGAGCAGAGAGCCCGATGTGGGCCTCAATCCCAGGACCCTGAGATCATGACCTGAGCCGAAGGCAGAGGCTTTAACCCACTGAGCCACCCAGGCGCCCTGGGTTGTTTTTTTTAAGCTTTTATTTATTTGAGAGGGCAAGAGAGCTCCAATGGGGGGGGCGGGGAGAGGAGGGAGAAGCAAACTCCCCACTGACAGGGAGCCTGAGGCTGCGCTCCATCCCAGGGCCCTGGGATCCTGACCTGAGCCGAAGGCAGAGGTTTAACTGGCTGAGCCACCCAGGCATCCCTGCACATTGGTTTCGTATATTGAGTTTATGATATACCAGGTACAGTTGTCTTTTTCCTAAATTAAATCTGCACATTTCTGGCTATTGGTTGTCTTTTTCTGTTTGTTGTCCTTTGGAGGCTGAGAATGATCACGTTTGACTTAGCTCTGATAAAAAAAATCTCTGGAGCCAATTTTCTGGGATTTCTTTGCTTTGACTAAATAATAGTCAGGTATCATAACTCCCCAAATGTCAGGAATTCATATGGCAAATGTTCTCTGAGCTCGCAACTTTGGGAAAGCTGTCATGAAAATCATATATTTTCTGTGATACATTTTACTGATAAATATTGGCCTTGTTGAGGAAAATGTTTGAAAACTATATATACATAAGCTTCAATTCATGAACATTCTTAAAGGCTTCCTCAAGCTGAGGAGTACTGGGGTGTGTGTGTGTGTGTGTGTGTGTGTGTGTGTGTGTGTGTGTATCAAAGGAGTCCTGTTGTTCCTGAAGGGGAGATTGGGATGGGGAGGGATGAGGTTTAGAGAGTCGCATTTTGAGGGAGAGTGGGGGGAGGATGGAAGCTGACTAGTTGCTTCAAGAAAGAATTAATTCCCTCCCCAGTAAGATGCCTTTGTCTATACTGAAGGTTCAGGGCTCAGACCCCAGGCAAAGAGGCCTGGGGCCCGGAGCAGACTGGGGAGACTGGCTATGGAAGGTGAAAGGTGTCTCTGGACTGGAATTTTCAGTGTCAAAATCAGGCCGAGCCCTAGGCGCAGCCTGAGGGGAGTAAGGGGGATATTCACTGGAACCAATTCCATTCTCCTCTAAATACTTTGAACTAAGCAGTATTAGAATGAGCTTCGGGGACTCTTCCCATCAGGTTGACTGCCTGGGAGTTTTATCTAAGCTCACAAGCCCTCCTATTTGCATTGATGGTAGCAGCCTGCTTGGAAGACAAATTTGTTAAAAGAAATGAGCTCTTGCCATTTGTGACAGTGGCTGGAACTTGAGGGTATTATGCAAAGTGAAATAGATGGAGAAAGACACGTACCATATGATTTCACTCACATGCAGAATTTAAAAAACAAAAATAGACAAATGGAAATGGACACATAGGCACAGAGAACAGACTGGAGGTGGCCATTTGGGAGAGGGGTGGCAGGGGAATGGGCGAAACAGGTGAAGCCATTAAGAAGTACAAACTGCCAGCGATAAGTGATGGAGATGGAAAGTACAGCATAGATAATACAGTCATATTGTAATAATGCTGTATGGTGACCGAGGGCGACCAGACCATCGCGGTGAGCAGTGAGCTAACCCACAGAATTGTTGCATCACTGTGTTGTACACCTGAAACTCGTGTCACGTTGTAGGTCACCTGTACTTCAATAGCAAGTATTAAAAAGCAATAGAAGGCAAATTTATTTCTGCAGCTGTGGGCAGTTCTCATGGCAGCCATCTTTGAGCATCTTGAAATACAATGTGTAAGTCACAATTTAGCTTGATTTTGGAGTGAAAAATGGGGAAGAGCACTTAACTTTGATTGAAACGGAGATGAATAGCTCCCTGAGCCTCTGAGTGTGGGCCATGAGTGCAGTTCCGTGAACTACTGCTGAGGGGATGACAGGAGAGCTACTAGTAGGTCAAGCATGTCTGCTCCAGGGGAACTAGTGGGCCCTTAAGTTTCAGACATCTTTGACTATCTCGTCTGTGTCCTGTGCGTCCGTCCATAAGTCATGGTGTGTGTCCCAGGTCTAACTTTCTCCCCCAGGGCCCGAGGGAGCATGCATCTGACCTCCCATTCTGTAAACTCTGATGAGTTGGGGCTGAGGCGAGGTGGCTGGTCCTGAGTAGTGGGGCAGCAGGGGCAGGACCCCAGTGGCGGTGACCTGGGTGCTGGGCATTATTGCTTCCCTCCCCATGGTCAAACCTCACAGCCTTGGGGATGAAGGCTGGCATTTGGGAACCCCACAAACCACCCAGCCCTTTTCCCCACTCTGCCCACCGCACCGTCACTTGAAAATCCTTTTTATTCATAGATGACTGAGGCACACGCCCCTCTTCTAGCAAGTGCATCAGGATGGCTCCCCCATCCCGTTGCATATTTCTTGTATTGGGACAGCACAGTGTGAAATCTTGGGGCCCATATGTTCCATCCTACCATGTAATACAGTCAATTTATCCCGTCTCTTCCCTTCCAGCAAGAGAGAAGGCATGGAGACCTAGATGTGTGTCTTTCTCGCTGTTTTCCCACCGAGCTCGGCATGATAACCAGATACGCACGTTAAAATTAGACTTTATTTAGCATATTTAAGAAGAATACCAAGGACAGATTAACAGCACCTATTTAAGAAACACAAACATTACTTAATAATATCTAGTTAAGCCACAAACATCAATCTCTCTGCCTTCCCCAAGCAGGAGTCCATTATTCCTGTTCAGCAAAAAAACGCACTGTAACCATTTTAGAAAGGATCCAATTAAAACCAACCAACATATGAAACCTTGTCCTTGGGCAGGGTCTCTGAGACTACTGGCCCGTGTAACAATATTGATTTATGAATCTCATTGTGGTGTGAAGGGGTTCTTCTTCTTGCTGGGACAGGAGGATAAAGCCCACCCCTTTTGCGCGCCTGATGGTAAGGGTGCCAATGGGAACTTGGCCCCGGGATCGTAATGTGGCAATCCCTTGAAAAGGCACTTTTAAATTAGAAATCTTCTTTCTCAAAGGAAAAGGAAAATTTTAAATTCAAAATTGAACGTATTGAACAGAACTGTTTTTGACTGAATATGTCTTTGTATGCTTTGCAGTCTCAAAGCAGCACATAAAATTTGGTTTTAAAGGCAGTTTTACTCAATGAGGGTATACACATATACATAGTCTTCTATTTTCATATTTTTGTTATTAAAATATAAACTCATAGTTCTCTCTTTTTTGTCTGATGCAAATGCTGTTGATATACGACTGTAATATTCTCAAGCATCTTAGCTCATCTCTCAGGCAACCGATCAAAGGAAAAACCCAGAGCAGCCTTTTTCTGGGTTTGGGTGCTGTTCTAGTAGGGGAGGGATGGGCTCAGTATAGAGCTGCTAAATGTGCATCCTATCAGTTCACGGTCGGCTACTGGCTGCGTCCTGGGTGTCCGGACTCCAATAGCCTCTCCCGGGGTCTGTGGTCTTTGAGGGGAAAGGATTTTTAAAATAATTTTATTTTTTCAGTGTTCCAAGTTTCACTGAGGATTGTCTTTTTTGGTTTTACATTCTGTACATTCACCTAACGGACAGCAGGTATACCGGTGCCAGGGACTGAAGGAATGAAAGGCACCTGTACCTGCCACCCTACCCTGGAGCCATCTTATACAGCCTGTAGTACACACTTTAAAAATGACATTTTAAGGACGAAGGTACTATGTTCTACTTCAGAAACTGACCAAGGTGGGGGGTCACACGTAAAATTCGGCATGCATTTTATTGACTTTACATGTACGAACTGCCTCTTGTTGAGGATGACGCTATCTATGAACACAAACACTCTAATATCTAGCACCTTACATTTGGGAGAACTACCACAGAAAGGAATACACCACTGAAACAGACCAAAATATCAATTTTTTAAACATTAAAGTTGTAACACAGATGAAGCAGGTGGGGAATGCACTCAATTGTAAAGCACCGAACTAAAACCAATCTTGTTTTCGTCTGTAGTTTGGAACCAGCGAGATCCAGTAGTGAGTCCTCAAACACAGCAAGCCTCTCTTGAGTGTAGGAATTATATGGTTTCCTCTGTGTGTGTGTACTTTGAGATCTAAGAGCAATGATGGGAAAATTTGGCTCCTACTGGCAATTTTCGTTTACCTTGTGGCAATCAGTGGTCAAGTTCTGTGGACTGTAGCCCTCCTACTTCTTCCTCCAGCCAGTCTTGTTGATTTTAGCACAAGACTGCTAAAAGCAAGCCAAGCATTTGCCATAGAGGAAGAGATCATTTGCAAGTCATTTATGACAGGGGCTACTTTCCAAGTTTTAGGCTGTGGTCTGCTTGTCTCCTCAACCCTAAGCTGGGAGGGGCTTTGAGGGGGGCCAAGAGCACCTGTCCAGCCCACCGAAAACCAGAGAGACGGAGATAAAGAGGGAGAGGGTTAAAAGCCATTGCTGACCAGATTTTCTCTCCTTATCTTAGTAACTGGCTGTCAGCCAACTGTTCCTTTAATCTTTTGCTGCTCTAGAAGGAAAAGACATTTTGCTTAGAGAAGCCTCTCCTGACAGCATGGGGTTTCTCTTAAAGAGGAACACAGCAAAAAAACATTCCGAGGGGCAAACATGTCTTTTTTTTCTTCCCCTGAAAATATGGGGGAGGGCAGTTGTGAGAGAAAAAAAAAAACAGTCGAGCAGTTTAAATTGTTATTCTCTGTGTTTCATCCCAACAACCTCTGAGGGTTTTATTTTGGAGAGTTCCAATTACCAGATCATGCACAATTCTTCCCTTCCAAATGGTGTATTTCAGACATTTTTAAGAGCATTTTGGCAAAGTCTAAGAAAGAACGCCTAGTTTAATTTTGTAAATTATTCTTCAAGGTAGTATGAAAAAATCTTTTGAAGGAACTTTATCGTATGAAAAAATCTTTTGAAGGAACTTTATCTAGCTTAATTGGCTAATTATGTATGACATAAGACAATGTTAGGCACCTTGTAATTTTACAGGTAAAAGATTTTTTAGTGTTTTTTTTTTCTTGCTGCAATCAGTGGACTGTATCTACAGGATTGGATATGTCCCCTAAGATGGGTTGTGTTGGGTGCTTTGGGGTAAGAAGTGAGGTGCCTACCTTCTCCTAAGTCATAAAATGGCACTTCTCCTTACCTGTTGAATTTGAAGTTGATATCCCGTCATCTCTAAATTGGATTGGAGTTGGGGAGGAGAAAGAAAAATACCTTTAACTGCTGGTCACTCCTACCTTTCACTTCTCTCCTTGCCTGCCTCCATGGGCCCCCAGGTTCCTGCGGATCTGTCAGCTCTGGGTGCTGACCAGGGCTGGGTGGTGCAAAGGGAGGGGGGAGCGAGTAAGACAGGTGGAGGCTGGGGTCTGATGGCAAGAGGTAGGCAGGGAACTGCTGTTTGTGGTGTCTTCGAGAAAATGGACCCTCGAATCACAGAAGCCACAGAAGACCGAGGCTTGCTCCTTATTACTGACTTCCCAAGCTTTTTGAAATTGGTGTGTTAGTGAAAAGCACCTGCGACTCCTTGGCAAACTAGATGCTTTATTATTTTTAAATAAGGAAATCATTAAATTGAAAATCACATCATTTTAAAGTCTGGTTTGTCTGGCCCCTGGACTTTAATGGGATTTTTACTGCACATATGAAGTGGCCTTGGCAAAAGAATACATCCTTTAAAAACATTTAGGGAAAGCTATTGCGCATGAGGATCTGTGAGGCTAATGATGACTTTTTTGTGTGCTTTCAGATTTTTAAACGACGAAACAGTATGTGCAGTAAAACCTCATTAAGTTGATAGTGTTTTATTCAAAATAGCACAAAATTTGAAGCAGTTGCTATCTCGAGCTAACTAGAGGCCCTATTGTTCATTAAGTAGAAAATGTCAGCAAAGCAGACTGCTCTTAATTCAAAGGTCCTCTTTTCCAGTCTCCTATTTTCAAGAGGTTTTCACCTTTGAAAAATCCAATTTGCTGTAAGAACAGACAATAACTAAAATAGGGAAAAGAGCAACTCTGTAAAGGAAATTGGTGAGTCTTGGTACCCCAGAGAATGATGTGTGTGCTGTTAAGTGAACTTACCACACTCGGACGGGTTCTGGTTCCATTTTGATTTGGGATTTTGGCAAGCAATTTTCTCTGATACACTTTGAAGGGGCTGAGCTTTAAAAAATAAAACGAGAAGTTCAGTTTCAACAAAATATTTGGAGACACGTGTGTTTGAAATCCAGTTTCCTACCCAGGTAAGCATTCCTATTCAAAGGACAGGCTCCTGTGCTACTTTGAACTATTTTGACCATGATAGACGTTCAAGGTGAAGCCCCTCCTCCCATAAGAGGCCTGGCCACACGGGCCATTTCTCCACCCAGGTATCCTTTGAGGACAGGTCACTATAAGAGTTTGGCAATCAATTGGCATAATAAATTTATGACTATTAATTCACTGTATACATTTTAGTAGAAAAATAAATGATAGTGCAAGGGGAAGCTTCAGCCCACACGTCTTGTCTGAATTACCACACATTCTAGGGTAATGAGGTTGGAACTGATAAGATTTTCACAGGCATACTGAGTTGACAGGCCAGCTCAGTACCGTTTGCATGTCTACCCCTCTCCTTTCCTAAATTCTGAAGGTGGCAATCCCAAGTTTCCACGCAGTTTTATTCATAGCCCACATACACTGCTGTTTACCTCTCCCCCTTGAGAACTCATGTTGGAATCTGTGAGGAGGAAGAGACAAAAAAAGAAATTCAATGAGCTGGGCATTTACATGAATGAAATTTGAGTTCTAATTTAGATACGGTAATCACACAGGAATGAGGCTAACCTCTGAATATGGCCATCTTTATGTACAACAACCTGATGAATGTCTTTCAACAAAATACCCCCTCCTCTCCCTCTCCCCATATTAACATTGGCCTTCTGCATGAACAGTTACGACTGGCCATGGAGTTGCTTTAATTTGATCATCAGGAGGATCAAAAACACTATCTTGACCATTTTGGGGGTCCATGTTTATTTGGTCATGTTGATGTGGTCTGTGCTCTCAGAAATACACAGGCACACCCTGACCCAAAATGATTTCGGGGTTTGAGATGTGAAAGAGCCTTCCTCTGTATTGACCCTGGGGATAATTTCGGTTTTGTGTAGTCTTTCCCAAAGCAATGTATTTCGGTAGCAATACTTAGGATATGTCTGACCTCACCTGAAATAGGTCAGATGCTTGTCAGGTGTTGTGAAACCACCACCTCTGCTACTTCTGACTCTCGTGTATTTCTCTTCCACATCTGCAGGGAGCTTAAAGGCTTTAGGGAGGACCACAGGTGAGAAAGACACATGGGTGTGCCTGGAGGAAGGAAAATGTTTAGCCTGCCTTACTTGCTCCCCATGTGGAGGTCATGTTTCTTGTCTATGATCCCATGGACACAAAACACATTTCTAATGGACACATCACTCTAGATTGGCAGTGTGAGTTTTGTAAACGTTTGGCCACTCCCAGTCATGTTGCACTTTTTTTCTGGAAATACCGTTTGACCAAAAAGTCCTATTTGGGAACCCCCACCCCCACCACACCCCCAACAAGTGACTGGCAGAGGGGATTTGGAGGATTCTTATGAGCGTCCCAATTCAATCACAAAGGGAAAATTGTAAAATAGTGGCATGCTTTCTGTCTCACTACTATTCGAATAGGGAGACAGAAAATAGTTTTAGTGTCAATTGACAATTTTTTCCATTTGCATGGAATGACCTGGTCCCAGCCCCAGCACAAACCCAGGGTTTTATGGAAAAAAGCCAACTGTTTAGCCCCATGGATGTGTGTTAGTTCTCGAACTTTTCCCTTGGACTCTTCTGCTTTTCTGGATCCCTTTCAAGGATCTAGAAACCTTGGTATTTTAACTACACAACGCCCTTTGCCTTAGTTTCCCTAATAGTCTTTACACCAGATGGTGATCTCTTCCATTTAGAACTTGACTCCTACATTGAACAGTCAGTCGGGTTCTGCTTCTTAGGCTCCGTGAATGATTTGGTCCGCTGCGTTTCTTTCAGTTGAACATATGCTGTAGCCCTTATTCATAATCTCTTGACCTGAAGGCCCAAGTCCTTAAGTTCACAGGCATCATCTTCCTTTCTCCTCAGAGCAAAAGCCGACAGACACGCTGTAGCTCTGGGGAGACAGACACAGGTCCGAAGTGGATAGCCCTTGTTGCTTTAAGACGTTTAGAGCCTAATAATTTTGGGGGGACATTTTCAGTCCGAATCCTCAAGTCCGTGCTTTGAGGACACACTTCTAAGGGAAAACTCCGGTTCCTACCTCTTCCATATATTTACCTATCTTGTGGTGAGAAGGAGGTGTGCAAGGCCTTTGCCTGAAATGGTGTGGGTTGGCAGTACCGGGATGGGACGGTGGGCCATGTAAATCAAAGCTGCTCTTGCTTCTGCACTGTCCCCGGTTCCAGCTTTGCCCTCGAGCTAGCTTCAAGGCGAAACTGCAGAATCATGAGAAGGGACGGTCTTGCCTTCCGTCCCACCCTCTGTGCCAGCTTCTGTGCCCGGCAGGTCTGGGTGGCTGTCCTCTTTTGGGGGCTTTTCCTTGCAGAAGAACTTCTTCAGCATATCCTGGATTTCCTTCTTGATGGTCTTGTGCATGTAGCCATAGATGTAGGGGTGGGTGCAGCACTGCAGGAAGAAAAGCCAGATGATGATGGTGATCACCCACTGGGGTACCTTGGTCTGGACATCCACCCACACGGCCAGGACTGCTAGGAAGCAGTAGGGCCCCAGGGACAGCACGTAGGAGAAAATGATGAGGAAGATCACTTTCGCGGCTTTGCACTCGTAGCACCTGGGCAGAGCAGGGTCGCTGGTGCTGTTCCGACGACTGGGTGGGAGACTCTCTGGGATGTTCATGGCCTCGATGTCATCCTCACTGAAGTTGATGTCATCCTCGCCGAACCCCATGTCATCTTCACCCAGGTCAATGTTGCACTGGCCTTCCTCAATGCGGGCCTTGTCTGCCTTCACGCAGCCAGCTGCTTCTTGGCCATCTTCCTTGCCCTCCACGCTGCCTTCCCCGGCCACCAAGCTGCTTTCTCCAACCTCCTCGCTGCCCTTGGCCACTGTGCTCCCTGCATCATGCCCCACGCTCCCTTCCTTGGCCTCCATGCCGCTCTCCTGGACTTTGACCTCACCTCCCTGCTGGCCCTGGAATGCATCCTTCCTCTCTCCCTCTTCATCCTCATTCTCCACACGGTCCTTGGCTCGGACCTCCAAGCTGTGGCTCTTGACGTTGTACAGCAGAGCGTGCTGCCGCCGGGCCGCGCCGAACACCACGGAGTAGCAGGCGATCATGACAACCAGTGGAATGATGATGAAGGACACCACGCTGAGAATGGCGTAGCTGGGGCTGGCCCCCCAGATCATGGAGCAGAGGGCATTGCGCTGGTCAAAGGCAGCCTGGCCCCAGCCGTAGAGAGGGGGTGTGCTCTGCAGGATGGCCACGATCCAGGTGCCATAGAGAAGCATGTAGCCCCGGCGCGGGGTCATCTTGGCGGGGTAGGAGAGAGGGTGGATGATGGACAGGTAGCGATCCACCGACACCACCACGATGGTGTTGACACTGGCAAAGGCGAACAGGTGAGTGAGGCTCACGAGGGCGGTGCAGAAGTGGCTGTTGAGGGGCCAGAAGAGAGGCATGGACGTGGCCACCACCCAGGGGGCCACGAGCGAAATCTGCAGCAGGTCAGTGACGAGGAGGTTAAAGATGAAGCGGTTGGTGACCTGCAGCAGCTGCGGCTTGCGCTGCAACACCAGCGCCAGCACTATGTTGCCGACGAAGGAGGCCGTGAGGAAGATGAGCAGCACGCTCGAGCGGATGATGCCGTGAGCCAGGCTGATGGGCATTTTGGACAGGGGCACGCACGTGTGGCTGCTGTTGCTTTCGCGTGTGCTGTTGGTGCAGGTGGACGTCATGGCGACGCAGGGCGGGCGGCGGAAGGGGTGCACGGACCACCGACCGTAGTCAGTGCTTGTGCTGGGGACGAAAGTAACACCCGGGCCCGGTTAGTCACCCCGCCAAGGGGGGAGGCTTCGGGCCCCTCCCTGTGACCGCCCCCCCCACGCCGCCCCCGCCCGCGGGAGGGCAGTTTCTCTGCACCTCCTCTTACTCTCCTAGTCCCTCCGCCCTGCTCTCTCCGGGTCTCCGCCCCCCCCCCACCCGCGGCTCCCGCGGCCGTGCTCGCGCTGCGTCTCTCCCACATCGTCTCTGCGTCTCTTCAGCGATCTCTGGCGCCGGCGCATGCGCGCGTGCTGTCCCTGCCTGTTTACGTGTCGCGCTCTCTCTCCTCGGGGTCCATCACTAATGCACTTGTCCTGTGTCTCTTGGGGGGGTGTCTGTGGCCGTGTCTCACCGGCTTCCTCCAACTCTCCCGCCCGCGTCTCTCACTGTCTTCTGTCTCTCCTTCCCAGTCTCTCGCTAGCACGTGCGCGCAGTCGTTCTCCGTCAGTCTGTCGTTCTCTTCCAACCTTTCTGTCTCTTTGTCACTCCCGTCTGTCCCTCCAGGTCTCAATTTCTCGGACTCAGTACCCACCCGCGCCCCGCCCCGTTACTCTTTCGCCAGCTCACTTTCTCCGTAGCGGTGTGCGCGCGTCTCTCTCTGTCTCTCTCCGCCTGTCTCCCTGTCTCTCCCTGCGTCTCTTGCGGATACGCTTCCATCTCTCTCCGTGTCTCTGCCTGTCACGATCTGTGTCGCTCGCTAGTGCGTGCGCTCCTCCGTCTTTCCCCGATGCGGTCTTGTCTCTCCCGGTCTCTCTCAGCCTAGCTCCCTGACAATCTCTGTCGGTCCCCAGTGCACCTGTTCAGTATCTCTCGCTGCCTGCGTGTGTCCCTGTGGGTCCCCGTGTCTCTCCGAGGCTCTCGCTTCCGAGTCTCCCTTTGTCCCCCGCGTGTCTCCCTGCGGGTTCCGTCTCTCTGCGCGTTAAGTTCCTGCGGGTCTCTCGCCGTTGCCTCTGAAGACCTACTGCGGTCTCTCCTGGTTGTCCTGTCTCTCGTGGCTCAGGCTATCTCGCTGGCGCGTGTACTTAGAGAGAGAGTCGGCTTCTCTGCCTTTCCCTCTGTCCCCAGGACTCTCGCGGAACACTTTCTTTGTATGTTTTTAGTGCGTGTGGATCTCTGTGTCTCTCCGTTTGTCTCCCACAAGTCCTCACCTCCGTTTTTCTCTGCCCGGATCTCGATTTCCTATCTCTATCTCTGGGTTGACTATTTCTCCATGCAAACCAGCTGCCGCCCGGGCTACCCCGGGCTCCGGCGGATAAATCCCCTAGTTTCTCAGCGGCGCAGCCGCCGCTGGATGCAGGGAGGACGCCTCCTGCGACCCCCTCCCCTCCCCTCCCCTCCAGCCCACCCGCTCTCTACCTCTCGCGGCGGCGCGGTGGGGAGGGGGAGCTCGGGGAGAGCAGCTTGAGAGGAGGCAGGGAGGGGTGCAGGGCTGGTGGGAGAGTCTGAGAGAGGCAGAGAGGGAGACGCCGGGAGGCAGTAAAAGAGGATGAGAGAGAGAGAGAGGGAGGGAGAAAAAAGAGACCCGGAGAGACAGAAAGAGAAGGAGAAACAGAGACAGGATGAGAGCCACCCGGGGAGGCAGAGGAAATGATAGGAAGAGGAATGGAGACCACGAATGAGAGACAGCAAGCCCTGAAAGGCAGGGAGAGACGGAGACAGGAAAATCGAAGAGAGACTAAGAAAGAGAGCCTGGGGAGCAAAGAGGAGAGCCGGGGGTGGGGTGGGGTGGGCGAGAAGTGCGAGGGCACTGGCGAGGGCTGCAGCCCGGCGAGCGGGGCACACGGGACACGGGGGCTCGGCGCGGCCCGGAGCGACTGCCGTCGGGCCGCGGCGGACCGGGCGCCCGGGGCGCTCGAGCGCGCGGCCAGGTGGGCGCCGGGGCCGCGGCGCCGGGAGCCGAGCCCGACCGCTTACCTGTTGCTGGCAGAGGCGTCGCGCTGCGGGAGCTGCGTGCCGCTCCTTCGGAGACTCGCCGCGCTCGTCCGGGCTGCCTCCCGAGGCGCCGGCTGCGGGGAGCTGGCGGCGGGCGCGGGGCGCAGGGTTCGGCGGGAGCGGGGCGCCTGAGCCCGCACGTCCGGCCGGCGCGCCGCGCTGCGAGCTCTGAGCGGTGGCGGGGGCGCGCGGCGTCTTAAGGCGGCGCGGGGCCCTCACCTTGCGGCGTCTCCCTCCCCTCAGCCCCCGCCCGCGCCGGTGACGCACGAGGCCCCGGGCGCCGGGAGAGCGGGGCGCCGCCGCGGACCCCGCTCCGATCTTCCCAGCCCGCGGCCCTGACCCGGGCGGCCTCGACTCGCCAACACCTCACCGACTGGGGATTGTCACCAGGACGGATTTTCGTGCAGACCTGTGCCCTCCTGGCCCCCGGATTTCAGCCAAGCGCCGGCCACAGACCTGCACAATTCTTCCAAAGAGGAGCAGCAGCCTGGGCCCGGGCCTAGGGCCACGACCTTTGAAGACCCTCCCACCCCCACCCCTCACCTCCACTTCCCTAAAGTAAGAACCGCCCCAGGGCCGGAGAGAGGACTCATGACTTCGAGGTCCCCAATTTTCCAGTTTTCTCTGGCTCCCAGAAAGGGCTAAACAGCAGTTCCTGCCCTGTGGGTTTGGGGAGCATTTCCTCGAGGAGAAGCTGCTTAATTATCCACTATATTACTTGACCGAAGTCTGTCTATAAGTCCCCCCCACCCCAAAGGGTACTGTTAAGTTGTTAAGTCTCATTTTATGGAGACAGAAGCCAAAGCTAAGAGAGATTACCCTACTTGCTCAAGTTCAAGTAAATGTTGCACCTGCTTTATTAACCAAGACTTTCTGGTCTATCCCAAACATTCGGAGTGTTTGCTCTGTATCATGCCTGGGCAGACACCAGGAGCAAGACTGTCCTCACCCTCCCCCCAATAAAAAAAGGAGGGCCAGGCCTGGGAAAGTATCCCATATGGCAGTTCAGGGGTCATTTGCATCTAGTTTCCAAGAGATGAGGAAACATTTTCTAGGTAAGAACGAAGGGAAAAGGAGAAGGAGACACCTTGGCAGAGATAAGACTATGACAGAGAGCTGGGTGTCAAGAGAGGCAGCAGCATGCTGAGTGTCAGGAGGTGAGCTGGAAAAACGAGGTACGGGCAGGTCCTGAGGGACCTTGAATGCCAGCCTGGGAACTTTGGAATGTATCCTGAGATCCGGGGAGGGTTGGTGAGGATTTGTTTTATTATGAACAATTTAAAACACACACAAGTGTAATGAGAATCATAAGATAAACCCCCATGTTCCTACCATTCAGCCTTAACAATGATAAGGATTTTGCCATTATTGTTCATTGATGGTTTCTGTGCAGGGGGGATGTGATGAGATTTCTGTTTTTCTAGGGTCTTCTAGAAGCAGGGCAGAGGTGGAGGTGAATGACACACTGAATGGACAAAAAGAAAGGTGGCTGTGGCAGGGGACAAGTCCAGTCTTAACAGGTTACACAGAGGGGGCTGAACAGAGACACCCACAGAGAGGCAAAATGAGCAGAACTGAGGGATAAGGGCAGGAGTGTTGGAGAGGGTCTAGAATGAGTATGGAATTCTGTGTCGGTTGGTGGGCTAGAGAGAGATGTCCCCTCCTCGTCTCCCATGCCTCCCAGACAAGGACACGAGGCAGGTGTCTAATCAGGCTCCAGAATGCTCTTTGGATTTAAAGTCCTACATTTGCTGTCGATCATTTGTTTGTTTGTTTGTTTTTCTGCTAGGCCTGATTTGATCTTCCCAAGATTGAATGGTATGAACCTGGGTCGTTTTTCCTGGAGACAGTTTCCATGATAATCGCTCCCAGTCATTCATGTCTAGCCTCATGCTGGCCATGGTGTAGAATCCGGGGTGGCAAGTCCTGCGAAGTGGCAGTTCCCGCAGACTCCTGACTTGTAGAATCACTTGGGAGGCAGTCGAGCTGTGACAAGTGGCCAGAGACCAAGGCCAGCTCAGTCCCTCCTGCCCTTTCCTCCTTTCCACTGTTGTCCTGAGAGTTCTGGGGACTGCTGGGGCCCATCAGGGACAGGGTGCAGACCTCAAGGTACATATTAAAGGTGGGTGCCTGGGAATGGCACCCCTGGGCCCTAAGCAGGATGAGGGGCATGGAGGAGCCCGAGGGGAACAAGGTCTCTGCAGCTGAGACCAGTCTGCCTGCAGGGGACAGCAAGAAAGCCAAGGAAGCTCTGGGAAAGAAATGAAAGTCACTGTGTGTGTGTGTGTGTGTGTGTGTGTGTGTGTGTGTGTACGTACAGGGAGATATTGGAGGGTTGTAAATCCTCAGGTGCCTGTTTCTTCTTATTCCCTCCAGGCATGAACAGAGTTGACGTCCTTGAATTTCAAAGGCATTCAAGTATCAGCATCCCAACTGGAGGTATGTGGGGGGCCTTGGAGAATGTGGATTTGGCTTCAGGCCCTGCAGGCTCTGATTCTGATGGCCTTGGAAGAGCCCTTCAACTAACAAGCTTCCTTAGATTCTGGAGAAGTTCTTTGGGATGAGACAGGGAGAGTTTGGGGTGATGGCGCAAGAAGTCTCCTAGTCCTTTTCCCTACCTTCATAATTCTGTGGCAGCAAAAGTAGGCTTGGGATAATGTTATTAATGAGGCAGGGCTGAAGAGCAGGAAACTACTAGAAGAAATGGCTCGAGGGCCTGGTGACAGTCACACGCTACAATGGTGGCCAACAGCATGCCAGCCTGGTCTTCCCAGACTTGTTCACCTCATCAGACTGTCCTGATGGTTGTACCAACTGCTGCATGAGGGAAATCACAGGCCCACGACCCAACCCAGGTATTGGTTCTGGTAATAATAAAGGTGCAGAGGTCCTTAAGTGCCTACCATGTGCCAAGCCCTATGTTTGCTTGCTCCTCTTTAATCCGTGAAGGAACTCTGCAAGTTAGAGATGAATACGGTATTTTTAGAATCCAAGATATCGTGTATCATTAAGGGGGAAAAAAGCTGCAAGTTTAATTGTCATGTCACTTGTAGCAATATACCTCTTGATTTCAAAGATGCTAAAGTACAAAAAAATTTTTTAAAAGTGCTTTAGAATCAGTATAGGATAGTACCATCCGCGTCCTTACAGAAAGGTGAAATAATTTATCCAAGGCCACATGGCAAGTACGCGTTGGAGCTGAGAGGTAAAACTTGTTCTGCCTGACTTCCACGTGTGGACATTTCCTAGACTGCTTCTTGAAAGGCTCAAGAGGCAAAACAGAAGGACTCCCAGGGATCCAGTTCAGAAAAACGTTTGGAATCCAGGTGACTTGCCAGAAATGCAGGAAGACAAATGCAGGTGCGGTGATAATGGCTTCTCTTTCTGGGATACATGGCTCCCATAGGTGGTGAAAAGACTAAATTAGTTAATCGAAATTCCAAGTCATACTCCTTCTTGCTTCGCGAGTTCATAATAAGTCAGTAGGGAATAATATATGGTTTTGTTCTGGAGTGCCTACCCATGGGGGCGTTTTAAGGTTTTCCACGTTATGAACTGCTCTGGCATTCACTTTAGGCCAACCCTAGGGGTTGTGTTTGCAAAATCCAAAGGAAATTAAGTACCATCTGGGTGTGAGCTAATATTGCCCACTCCTGGGCTTGGGCAGGACAGAAGGTCTGGATTTCAAAGCTATATCTATCCAAATCAAATGGTTTGGAAGAGAATATTGGCAGAAAATAATTGGATGGATTAGAAATGAAGAGCAGGAGAGCTGATTTCTAGTTCTAGTTCTGTGGCTAATTTGCTGTGTGACTATGAGAAGATCCCCTCCCCTCTCTGATCTCAGTTTTATTAATCCACCAAATGAGGGGAGGGGAGTCTTAAATCATCTCTGAGGATATTGTCACTTTCTGACTTTTGATTACACCTACTTTCTATCAGGGTGTTATTAAAAATTCCCCAAACTAATCCAACTCAAATATTTAAAAACTGAACTCTGGACTTTTGCTTCTGGCCGTGAAAGAATAACATGGACTAGATTTACCCTTCCACCTCAAACAACTAAAAAAGCAGACAAAATATATGAAATAATGATTGTCACACACTGGGAAACAGGAAGTACAGAACAGTAATCCTCAGGAAAAGAGAAATAAATGAGTTGAGCCTGGTTCGCTACATAGAAGGGGTTTCCAGATGGGGAACCCAGGCTGAACCTTAAAATCTGCCTAGATGGGGAGACAGAGTTTAGAAGAGTTTAGAATTCGGGGAGGTGAGGGTGGCTAGATTTTACAAGGTAATATACTAGAGAGGACCTGCTGAGAGAGAAAGAGAAAAAGAGAGAGAGGGAGAGAGGGAGAGAGGGAGAGAGGGAGACAGGGAGAGAGGGAGGGAGGGAGGGAGAGAGAGAGAGAACAAGCACGCACGTACTCCAGGGATCTCAAATTTTTGACCAAATATTGATCAGCACATTGTGTGAGAAAATTACCTTGGCTGGGGAAAAAATGACTCAAAAGGAATAGGTGGAGTGATTTCTAGAACTCGCACATGGCTGGCTAAAGCTCACTTTCCCAAAAATCAGAGAGAAGACAGTTCATAACATACAGGGCATCAGACTAAGAACTCAGAAGAAGATTGCCTTAGTAGTGGAGCCAAATTAACGTTAGTCTAAAGTTTATTCTGACCCACACAGCAAAGCTTAAAATCAAGCTTTGAAAGGATTGAACACTTCCCAACTATCTTTACCACAACTAAGAGTAAGGCTCAAAAATATTTAAAGCAGTACAAAAATTATCTAGCACCCAACAAGATAATATTTGCAAAGCCCAAAATCCAATAAAACATTACAAGGTAGGCAAAACAAGAAGCTATGACCCCTAATGAAAAGAAAATCCCTAAACAGATGCAGACCATAGGACTGATAGACAAAGACATTAGAAGGTTTTTAAAGGAGAACATGGACATGTTAAGGAGAGACAGAGAAGAGAGAAAAAAAGACTCAAATCATACTTCTAGAGGTAAAGAATGTTAATGTCTGAGATAAGAAATACACTGGATGACATTGTTCATGTGTTAGATGCTGCAGAAGAAAATTTTAGTGAACTTGAAGACATAGTTCAAAGACAACTGTCTAAAATGAAATTGAGAGAAAAAAATGAGCAAAGCAACAGTGAGCTGTGGGACAATTTTGGGTGTAACTGAAGTCCCAAAAGGAGTTAGGAAGACAGAAATATTATTTGTAGACATAATGGCCAAAACTTTCTAAAACATAATACAAACTATAAACCCTCAGATCCAAGAGCCTCAACAAAATTCAAGCACAAGGGACATGAAGAAAACTGTATCACAGCATAACATAATGCTTGCTTCTCCATATAGTTGGTGAAGATTTGGAGAAACTATAATGTTCATATACTGCTTTTGGAATGTAAAACAGGGCAGCCACATTGGAAAGTGGTTTGGTTAAGAAAATGTTAAACATGCACCTATCAGCATTTCCACTCCTAAAAGAAATTAGAACATTTGCCCATGCAGTGATGTATATGAATATTTATAGTTCTTTTATTTGTAATAGATAAAAACTGGAAAAAATTCGAATGTCTACCAACAGGCAAATGGTATCTTCACACATTGGAATACCACTCAGCTAAAAGAGAACAAATTGTTGATATAGATATGACAACGTGGATGAATGTCAAAATAATTATGCTGCATGAAAGAAACCACACACAAAAATGTACATCCTGCATGATTCCATTTACATAATGTTTCAGAAATGCAAACTAATCTAAATGACATAAAGCAAGTCAAGGGTTGCTTTGGGATGGGGGAAGGAAGGAAAAGGGAGTGAATTATAAAAGGGATATGAAGAATCTTTTGGAGGTGTGCAGATGTTCATTATCCTCATGGTGGTGATGGTTTCGTGGGTGTATACCTATGTCAGAACTCATCAGGTGGTACCCTTCTGATATGTGTGGTTTAATCTATATCTATTATACTTAAATGAAACCATAAATACAAAAGAGCTCCTGGGAAAGAAAACCCCACGGCCAATGGTTTGTGTCCCCCAGGATCTCACTATAGACATCAGTACACTGGCCTTTGTCCGAGGGAACCATCAGGCCCCCCAGCACCCGTGCCTTGGCTGTCATCAGTCCAGCCTTGTGTTCTAGTCATAGAAGTGTCCTTTCCCCACCTTCCTTCCATGATGGGAATGCAGTGTAAGCTCTTCCCACATGCTTGCGGAATTGTGTCTCTGAGCTCAGAGAGGTCAAGTGCCAGGTACATTGTAAGACCTTAGCAAATGGGTACTGTTAGCCTGCCATAGGGGGTTGGACATGATTCTGTAAGCATTTGGGAAGAGCTACCATCAACTTTGTTTCCTAGATGGGGAACCAAAACCTTAGAAAGGAGCCGTGACTTACTCAGAGTCACTCAGGAATAGGCAAGGCTAAAATTTGATTTAGGACAGAATCTGACTTTACAATGTGGATGCTTAGCTGCTACAAGATTTTGCTTCCCTATTCTAAGCAATTTTTAAAACATATCACTGATGTGCAAGGAACTTTATACACCTTATCTCATCTGATTCCCCAATAGTCTTATGAGATGGATATTGCCAATATTCCTTATCTTACAGAAGAGAAGACTGAGGTTCAGAGAAGCTAAATAATTTGCTAAAAGTCATCCCAGTAGCATTTGGAAAAGGTCAGAGCTCACTCCCTGGTGGCTGCTTCGCTCACTGTCACTCCCAGAGCAGGAAACCAACCTTTGGTCTTTGGAACCACACTAAGTTAACTTACCCAGAGACTCAAGAAGTTTCACCGGGTGACCTGGGTCCAGTATCCGGGGCCAGGAGCCCTGGGCAGGCCTACCACATTCCACAACGTGTATTCCCTGAGTGGAGGGCTTGGGTGGTTAGAACTGACCCATTGCTAATTAGTAGTGAATATTCAGAGTACCAAACATTTCAAACTTCCCCTGACTCGGCATTTAATATCAGGGCTTGTGAAGTTTTCAAAGGTTGATTTATAGTTTCTCACTGAATTAAGACATTTGGAAGTTTGACGTCATCAAACTGTACAAACACTGAGCTGGATGACAGTTAAGAATCAGAAGAGAGTCAGTGGGTTGACAAGAGAAAGGCAATCTTCGTGTGCTCAGATGCCTTCCTTGAACAGTTCCTGTTGCTTGTGCGTTGTAGCGATGTGGCCAAAATGCTTCAAAATGGAGGCCACAGAAAATGGGATTATGTTTCCACATTTAGGAAAAATATTGCCGCCAGCTCAGATATCAGCCTTAGAGGGGGAAACAAATCAACTTCTTCAAGCCAAACTGTAATGGCCATATATGTTTTTGAGTTTTGCCCACATGAAGGCAAAAGATGGTACTTTTCTGAAAGATGCTTCTGTGATATTCTTCACAAGGAGTCTTCAGCCGTTATAGTGAAGGACCTGGAGACAGCCTCTACCAGTGTATAAGAGCTGACTGTGAAGGATTCAGGAAGTTTGCAAGTGCTCATTGAAAGTGAAATTGAATAAACCTACTGTTAAATGAATTACATTCAAACACAAGTAATAAATATCCAAACACATCACTTCCTCATTATTTAATCCCCTTTTACTATGACCTGTGATCGTGAGGTTATTTATGTCCATTCTCTCTGTGCGGTGTGCTTTCTGCACATCTCTTCCCAGGCCAAGGGAATATTTTCGCCATGGAAATCATCAAACACTATGATTTAGGGTGTTTTTCTCTGAGATCCAGATGTTAAACCTTCACCAACACATCACTGTCTGTAGAACGCATTTGATTTTTTAATCTAGCTTTATTGAGTTATAATCCTCATGCTATACACCCGTTTAAAGCGTACAATTCAACAGATTTTAGTATGTCCACAGATACAGCAACCATCACCCCAGTCAATTTTTGAATATTTTTATGATCTCAGAAAGAAACCCCAGACACTTTAGCTAATAGCCCCCGATTCCTCCACTAATCTCCTTTTTGTCCCTATAGATGTATCTATTTTGTACATTTCATGTAAGTGGGATTATATAGTATATAGTATGTAGGCTTCTTTCACTTAACGGTGTTTTCGGGATTCATCCATATCATGATATGTATCAGCTCTTCATTCCTTTTTTATGACCAAAGAATATTTCATGGTATGGCTAGGCCACTGTTTGCTTCTCTGTTCATTAGTTGATGGACACTCATGCTGTTTCTACCTTTGGGCTCTTGTAACTAGTGCTGCTGTGAACATTCACCTACAAGTTTTTGTCTAAACACCTGTTTCCAGTTCTTTTGGATATACGGCTCAGAGTAGAATCAGTGGGGTCATATGGTGAGGCCGTGTAGCCCGGGATCTGCTGGATTGTTTCCCACGAGAGCTGCACTATTTTACACGTCCACCTGTGGTGTATTGGGCTTGTGATTTCTGCACGTCCTCGCCAACACTTGGTAATGCCCATTTTTTGATTCAAACCGTCCCAGTGGATATGAAGGGGTATCTCATAATGGTTTTGATTTGCATTTCCCTAATGATCTTTTCATTCATGTGCTGCCATTTGTATATCTTTCTTAGAGAAATGCCTGTTCAGATCCTTCTGCAGAGCACTTTTAAAACATCTCTGATCCTGGAGCTGGGATCTGATTGGATGTGGCTCGAAAACCCATGTTCTTCCATTAGACTAAATACTCTTGTCCAGGGCATGTGCTCCTTGTTCTACGCCTGGTTCTGTCCCTGGACCTCCACTTTCTCAGTCCTCAAAGGAAGAGTTTGAGCAGATGACCTCTATGTCACTCTATTGGTCTAATTCGAAATTGGCCCTTTCATTTTGTATGCAGATGTCCCGAGGATTTGTACAAAGGAAGCTTGATTGCTCCGTGTGTCATTTTGAGTGGTTAATGGGATTCTTTTTCTCAGTGCATTATGTCACACTTGCCTACACTGATGCTCACCTGCTACTTTTCAGCCCACTCACACAGCCTCTCAGCATCTTCCTGCAGTTTAATCTAAAGAGCTTAACATGTTACTACTCAGAAGGGTTAGGTGTTGCCTGGAAACCTGAAGTTTTTACTAGGCTGACTTTCTTCCACATAATTTTTGAGTAAATCAGACAAGTTACATCTTCCTCAGTGTTTGGGGGAGGCCATAGTGTCTACACTTCTCTCCTTAGAGAAAGTCGGGTTTTTATCCCTCTTTCCTGTCCCTATGCCCATTGCTTATCCGTGATGCAAACATACTTTCAATCCCAGGGTGATTTAGCTCTCGATCAAAAAGCTTCTGTTTTCACATTCCCTTTTTATTTATGCTTTTTATTGCTTAAAAATTTCTGATAGACTCATCAGGCATGACTTCTTCTTGTGTAAACTGTTGTCCACCTGGCCATTGAGCTCATTCTTTGTTATAAAAATTAGGTATTCCCAAGCCCGTGCCCTGGGACCTCTTTAGGACCCTACTTTACCAATGGAACTCATGTTGTCAATGTGCCAGACTTTGTCATGGGGCCCTTGGTGAGGTCAAGTTGCCCCTTCTGGCCTAGTTTCATGGGGACAGTTTACCACTGAGTTCTAGTGAAGGCTACATGCCTAGCCTACTCTATAGGCCTTGGACACCCGCAGCATTTGCTACTGTCTAGTCTAGGAACTTGGACACTTCCAGTGAGTGCTAGGGAACAGACATCCCAGTGATATCCTGTATGGTATCAACTGTTTACTTCTTGGCTTCTCAAGTGTGGCTGTTATCCTACCTGTTAGCTGTCCTCATTGGTCATCTTGCTGACATTCTTCCTAGACCATACCTCAAGGGGCTCTTGGCTTTGGCTTTCAGATACTTTTCCAGGTTTCTCTCCAGTTCCCTTGGTCCCTTTTGATTTTTAGTTTGCCTCTGTCCTGCCACTCTTGGATAGTGTCTTTGTTCCCTTTGCTTGAGCCACCTTTCCATTTGGAGAAGGAGCTCTTTTCACACTGCTCATCTCTCTTGTACTTGGCTACTTGTACCTGGAAGATAGTTCTTTCCAAGGTTCTGGTATTTTATTTTATTTATTTTTAAAAAAGATTTTATTTGTTTGTCAGAGAAAGAGAGCGAGCGAGAGCATGCACAAGCAGGGGGAGCAGTAGGCAGAGGGAGAGGGAGGCTCCCTGTTGAATGAGGAGCCCAGATACCAGACTTGAACCCAGGACCCCGGGATCATGATGAGACGAAGGCAGATGCTTAATGACTGAGCCCCCCAGTCACCCCAGTTTCTGGTATTTTATTTTTTGCCACTTATTACCCTGGTTTTTCAGTTATATATTTTCTAAACCATCTACAGGCCTCTTGGGGTTCTTGGCTTACTTAACTTCCTCAAATCCTCTCCTAACTAATGCTCACATTCAGTCAGGGCTCCCTTTGCTAGAGTGAAGTAAATAAGTGTGTGGTAGATTTCCCTGGCTTTCCCTGTCCCACCAGGATGCTGCCTTGGTTATTCTGAGATCAGCATTTCCAAAGGCTTCACTTGCAATGACCTGATCAGTACCTGTTGCTAATTATAGGCCTCCATCTTCCATAGCGGCCCAGGGTGCAGGAGGAGGACAGATGCAACCAATGGGTGTTTCGTGCCAATCTGTGCTGTCAGAGAATCTGGCTTCTAGCCTGTCTCAGTCACAGTTTCCCTGCATGATAGTTAGAAGGCCATTTCCTTTCTCTGGGCTCACTTTACTCCTTTTCCTTTTTAATGCACATCCTTGTCCATGAGTAAGGAGTTAGATTGAGCCTTTGGCAAGAGTTTTGGATCCCTCCAGTATCTGAACCTTGGAGTAAGGCATTTCGATCTGCTGTGGTTGGGCTGTCTGACTCTGGAGAAAGAAGGTCCAAAAATACCATTCTTAGTTCTATCAGGCTCCACCCTGGACTCTGGCCTCCCAGGTTTTTTCATAATGGTCTGGAGAGCACTGCTGACCAAGCCTACTGTTTCTCTTTACAGTGATTCTTCACTTTTTTTTTTTTTGGATCAGGGGCCCCATTGAAATCTGATGAAAGCTAGGGCCCTATCCACTAAAAAATACCCACATCCACACACACATGTCACCCACACCAGTCTGAACCCAACTGTAGAGTGTTCATGATCTTTGAAGACAATCCATTGAGTCTGGAGTCTAGGGAGCCTTGGTTAACCCCTGCTCTAGAGAATGGCTCCTGGCCCATGCTGAACTTGGCATCCTCTCTTGCAGCTTGATTGTGCTCTGACTTTGTGACTGGTGTGGGTGAACAGCAAACCGCCAGAATTGATCCAGAGCCTTGTCTGTATCTGGAAGGAGCCATTACCCCTTGGACAGTAATTCTGTAGCTGAGAAGTTGTGCTAAGCTTGGCCAATAATAATGCGGGGAGGGAATGAGGGCCAAGTGGGTTGATTCTCACAGTATCTCAGGTCAAGGGGCTTCTCTTGTGGGAGGCTTGCTGGTGGGTGTGGAATGCCTGGGAAGTGCTTCTGTGGATGGATGGTTGGCAAATGAGGAGGAGAATCCATACTTTCTATTATACCAGTCAAAATCTATGACAAAATGGTCAAGTAAAGAGTAAGGTAAAGAGGGAAGTATGTTCAGATTCAAAGTGAAAGCCAGCGACCTAAAAAAAGAAGCGAGCCTAAGGACAAGTAAATGGGGGAGGAGAGGGAATGTTTTTAGGCAGAATCTCTCTCACATGGATATTTTATTTCTTGATGGAGATGTAATGATTTCTTTTGGGAGAGCATGCTCATCTGTGCCATGGAGCTGTGGAGAAAGGTCAGGGGGATGTTGGGATCCAGAGAAGGTGCTGGGCAAGGACGCTGATGTTGCTTGCTGTGTGCAGATCCATCCTTAACGTACCTGCACTTGGTCCATTGCGAAGCACACTGTCCGTGCTGGAGGCCAGGTCGTCCGCACCCTCTGTGGTTAACGTTTATGGAGAGTAACTCTCCAAGATATGGAGCTTGAGAGAGAGCTTAGGCTAGACCAACACCATCAGAGAAAAGCTCCTTTGGAACCAGCAGGCTGAAGAAAAAGGGGCCAGCTAATTGGAATTAACTGTGTCAGCCTTGGGTATCTGCCCTTGGCATTGACCCCGCCAAAGAGCTGGAGTGGCGGCTGGGGTGTAACTGTGGCTGGATGAGAGTCTAACTTTTCCAGTGCTGTATTCAAGTGGGACAAGCCAATGGGGCTTGAAGGCTCAATTTTTTTGTTTTTGTTTGCTCAAATGTATCACTTCCCCTGCCTAAGGCAACGTGCCGTTTCTGTGGGTGGTTGTAGGTTTGCTCATGGGGTAATAACTAGGGAAATGTTTATAATCCACCACTTCAGAGGCTGCAGGAGTGAACTGCTGCTAATGAACCACACACCATCACTTACTTGCCCCACCACAAGTAGACAGGGAGAGTTTTGACTGCCCAGAAGTTTTTTTCTCTTTCTTCTTGGACTGCTCTTATCTTCATGGTCAAGGACTTTCAGAGTGAAGGTGCAGAGGTCAGGTACCAGGCCTGCAGAATTGGTGAACCCTGCAGGTTTCCAAGAGCTCTTTGAGGGACTTCCATCTGCATTTAGGTCCACGGGCTCTTCCGAAGACTGACTTCTAAGCTTTTGCTCTCCAGTGTTAGACTGGGGTATGTGCCGTCACTTTTGCTCACTGTTGTTGCGGGCCATGCTTTGAGTCTCAGACTCGATGGCCAGAGCCGCATCCAGAAAGCCAACTGCTCTTGTTCTGCCCTAAGGCACTAGGAATGGGAGCTATATGGAACATGCTAGTGTCTGCTGTGTTGATGTTCTACTTCTGGCCCAAACAGCCTGTTCCACGACTCCCTTCTCCAGGAGCTAGGCTCATATCATTGCGTGTTTTGTTTTGGTTTTGTTTGTTTTGGTATGAGCTGTTTGGACCAGGAAGGGACACCTGACCCAAGAGTGTCCAAGCACTTGGCCTAAGCGTGGCCTTGGCAATCAGCCAGGCCATACAGAAAGTGCCCTCTGGGATTTGGACTAGAGAATGTCAAGAGGCTTGGTCAGTTGGTTGTTGGAGGGCCATGGGCAGGAGAGCAGAGACACTAGGAGAGAGAATGTGAAATGGTGGGGGTAGCACGTCCCCAGAAGAGCCTCAGCTCCTGATGACTTTCAACTTCCAAGTTACTCCTCTCACTTTTTAATCATTCTTATTGTGGGAATTCTCAAACATATGCCAAATTAAAGACAATAGCTTAATAAGCCCCATATGCCCATCATCCAGCTTAAGCAATTATCATAGCAAATCTTGTTTCATTTAATTCCTACCCGCTCCCTTCTCCCAACCCCTGGAGCACTAAAAGCAAAACAGCTTTATTGAGGCATAATTAACAAACTATAAAATTTATCCATTTTAAGTGTAAAACTCAGTGGCTTTTAGTACATTTACAGAGTCGTACCAATATCACTGCATCCAGTTTGAGAACATTTTATCTCCCCAAAGAGATTTCTTGTGCTCATTTCCATGCACTTTTTTCCCACTCTGAGCCCCCTGTAACCATTAACCTGCTTTCTCTCTATATATTTGCCTTTTCTGGACATTTTATATAAATGGAATCACACAGTATGCAGGTTTTGCTGTATGCATCAGTAGTTTATACACTTTTTTGTTGGATAATAGTCCATTCTATATGGATATACCACATTTTGTTTATCCATTTACCAGCTGATGGATGTTTGGGTTGTTTCCATCTTTTGGCCATCATCAATAATACTATTATATATGTAGTCACTCCTAGAACATTTTGAAGCAAACCTGTGATATCATTCCATCTGTGAATAGTTCAGGATGTATCTCTCAATTAAGCCCAAGAGCCTCTCAAAACAACAACAACAACAGCAGCAGCAACAACAACAACTACAACCATAAACAGAGTTCCATTACCACATGTGAGATAAACAATAATTCTTTAATATCACAGGCTATCCATTGAGTATTAAAATTTCCAATTATCTCTTAGATGCCATAGGATTTTTAAAGTTATACAGTTTGTTGGAATCAGGAGCTAAATAAGGTCTTCAGCTGTCAGTGCTTGATATGTATTTAAGCTTTTTTTATCTACAGGTTCCCCCATAGCCTCTTTCTCCAATGGATTTGTTAAAGAAATGAGATCATTTGTTCTGTAGAGTTTCCCAGAGTCTGGATCTTACCTTTGCATCCCTGTGATGTCTTTTAATATGTTCCTCTTCCCTTTGTGTTTTCCTGTAAATTGGCAGTTAGGTTGGTGCTTCATCTGAGACTCGTGTATGACTTTTGGTGAGACTCCTTCAGAGCTGGTGCTAACACGCTTCCATCACATGTATGGTGTCTGATGTCTCTCTTTGTGGTGTTAACGGCCACTGGGGAGCAGGAACTAGATTCAGTTATTCATGAGGTGGACCATTTTTTGAATGGCTCCTGAATGGGATTCTGTCCTTTTCAACCAAAACACCTTACCTAGCTTGAGGAACTCAGGTTCAGGCTGAGGCAGCAGCTCAGCATGATAGGGTGGGTCGGAAGCTCTGGAGATTCCGCCGGTGTGTGTGCTTTGGGTGGAGCCACTCAGGTGGCATACCGTGGTCTAGCAAGAAAGCCCCAACTCTTTTTTTTTTTTTAAGATTTTATTTATTTATTTGACAGAGAGAAACAGAGCTAGAGAGGGAACACAAGCAGAGGGACTGAGAGAGGGAGGAGCAGGCTTCCCGCCGAGCAGGAAGCCGGATGTGGGGCTCGATCGCGGGTCTCCAGGATCATGACCTGAGCCGAAAGCAGTCGCCCAACCAACTGAGCCACCCAGGCGCACCTCTTTTTTTTTTTTTTTAAACAACTGATAGTCAATTTATTAAAAAGGTTGATTTAAGCATCTGCAATGGTAACTTCAACCTCAAGTCCTGGCTCAATACTGATGGATGTAATCTGCTTAACAATTGCAGAAGGACTGTGCAAATCAATAAGTCGCTTGTGGATCCTCATCTGAAAACGATCCCAAGTCTTAGAGCCTTCACCACAAGGAGTTTTTCTTGTAGTGATTCTCAGAGTCTTGGTAGGCATCCGAACTGGTCCTTTCACTTTCAGATTCTTTTCCTTTGTGCCTCTGATCAAGTCAGCACATACCTTTTCCAAAGACTTTACATTGCGGCTGGTGAGAGTAACTCTAATTCGGTGAATTGCCACCTCCGGTTCCACAGGTGTCTTCCCGGTGTCTTTAAATGCCATGGCTGCGGCACGGGCTTTCTGACCGACTTTTTCCTCTGTGAGAGCGAACAGCGGTGAGTCAGGAGCAGAAGCGGGACGTGCGAAGCTCTGCTGCAGTTAAGACCGCGTCTTCCTCAAAGAGAGGGAAGTCCCAACTCTTTAGGCCTTCCTCTGTGTCTTAGTTTGGGCTGCTATAGCAGAAGAGAGATTAAGCAGCAGACATGTATTTCCCTTAACTCTGGAAGCTGGGAAGTCCAAGATGAAGGCGGATTTGGTGTCTGGAGAGAACCCATTTTCTGGTTCATAAATCGTCGTCTTCTCGTTGTGTCCTCACACGGCGGAAAGGGCAAGCGAGCTCTCTGGAGTCTCTTTTATAAAGGCATTTACCTCATTCGCAAGGGCTTCACCCTCATGACCTAATCACCTCCCAAAGGCCCCACTTCCAAATAGCGTCATATTTTGGGGGTTAGGATTTCAACATATGGATTTGGGGGAGTCATAAGCATTAAAACCTTAACAATCCATTTCTTCAGTTATTGGGCTTTGTAATGTCTGTACTGTCTTGTTTCTTTCCAACATCCCCTCTAATGTTCTGCCTTTTTCATCAGGTTCCTTCATCAGTCTTTGCTTCCTCTCCCTCACTGCTCATCTTCCCATTTCTTACCAGTAACAGCCAGTTTGGGTTCCACATTATGGGGAAGAGAGAGAGAAATCCAGCCCAGCACATCTGATTGCTAAAGAACGCTCTACTCTAAGCACAGTCTAGCAAATGGTGGAGAAGATGGGAATTTGCTGGACAGCAGCGTTTCCTATTAATATTAACTTGTATTTGGTTTTCTATAGAATAGATGCCTACTTTTTATCAAAATACAGGAGCAAAAAAATAAAAAAAGAGGGAGAGAGAGGCAAACCAAGAAAGAGACTCTTTACTATGGGGAACCAAGTGATGGTTCCAAGAAAGCAGGTGTGTGTGTGGGGGGTTGTGGGGGATGGGTGATGGGGATTAAAGAGGACACTTGTGATGAGCACCGGCTGATACGGAAGTGTTGAATCACTACACTGCACACCTGAACTATTATACGGTATGCTCACTGACTGGAATTCAAACAAAACCTCAAAGAGAGACAGAACAGGGATCCAAACAAGAAGAGAGGGTGCTGTGAACGTTGTAGTGTGCAAAGGAGATGATTCACATTTTCACAATTACTGTTGTCTTTTTATAAACTCTACCTGTCAGCGGGCCTCACTTTCTAATAACCAAATGTAAAAACCAGAAGAAAAAGCAGACAGGATCACCTTGTTTAATTGGTGGAAAGTGATAGATGCTGTAAGCAGACATGCAGTCACAATTCAGTTTCACGACTCTCCCAGAGCTGTGATGTGCCCAGTGTGGACATGGCCCCTGCTCTCGGGGCTGTCACTGGCTCATGGGGAAGACGTGCACACTTTGTAGAATGAGGCCAGGAGGTGGCAATAAGCAAGATGCTACAGGAGGAGCTAAGGGGGGGCCAAAGGAGCAGGCGCAGGCTTCTGGAAGGAGGTAAGGCCCTGGCATCAGCAGCTCATACCAGTGTGCTCGGTGCCACGGTTCAACCACAGGATGCTTTCCCCTTCTGCGGGGCGCCGAAGGCAGATCTTGCAAATGCTGCCAAGAGCCCATACCTGAGAGTCTGCAAGAAAAAGCTCGATGTGTCTGAGGACCTCTGTGGCTCCGCTGGGTGTGATCACTTCCTAACTCAAGTCAGGAAGTTTTCTTCAACCGGTCTGAGATACAACATTGAAAGGGCACCAGAGAAAGTTCTGGGTTTTTTTTTTTTCTAAGTGAAAAGAGATTAGAGCCTGAGTTATTTTTTATGAATTCATATGCATACTTTGAACTCTGATATTTCCTGCTGGCTTGCAGAAGTGTGGAAGCAGCCATTTGGACAGCTGCGTTCCCCATCAGGGAGGCCTTGCCTGCAGTGAAAAGAACGCGGTTTCACTGTGCGCTTGGACAGGTTCCTACGACCCTGTGAGCAGAGTTTCCCCATCTGTAAAGTGGGGCTAAGAATGCCTTGTGGGATTCTCTGAGGGAGTGATGACTGCACGGCCTTTCTGTGGCATCCCACACAGGAAGCCCCTTTGGTGTGGGGGTGCCGTTGCATCTCTGAGGCGGGGTGTACCTCGGGACAGAGACAGCCCTGAGGGGTTGTGAGGTGCGTTGGGCTGGGGTCTGATCGCAAGGGCTCCTGCTCAGCAGTTTAAAATGACATTTGGTTGAGCTCCCGTAGGTGTTATGGATGCTTCCCCCTCCTTCATTTGCGTTTTGCTGGGTTGTCAGAGTATCTGATCGGCTGTTCCGGAGAAGTGCAGGACTGCACAGGGCGAACTGGAGGCGGTGCATGCGACGAGCGGCGGTTTGGGCCGGCTAGGGAAGACTCTCGCGGGTCCCCACCCACCTGCAGGCCCCCAACTCCCTGACCTCCCCGGCTCGCGGCACAAGCCAGCCGTGCGCACAGCGCCCTCTGGTGCCCCGGCGCTGCCGGTGCGCCGGTGCTCGTGCCCTGAGCCGGCCGGACCCGCAGAGGGTAATTGCCAAGACCTCCGCAGAGGGTAATTGCCAAGACCTCCGCACCGCCCCGCGCTGCCTCCACCGGCCCCTCCACTCCCTGGTATCCTGGGACCCCCGTGGGCGCCCAGAACGCGGACCCGGGGGGCGCTTCAAGACTTTGGTTTCTTTAACAAAACTGCCTCTGACGGGGCGCTCCCGGGGCGCGGGGCTCGGCCGCGGTCGCCCCTGAGGGCGCCACCTCCTGCCACTGGCAGAGCCTGCAACACAGCGAGGGCGAGGTGACCGCCGCGCCCTGACCCCAGCGGCGCTGCGGGTCCCTTCAGTCGGCGTTCCTGCCAGCCCGCATCTCGCGGCGCCCCAGCGGCTGTCATCTGCCGCCCCCATCACCGTTTGCGTTTGGAGAAAGGGGGGCTTATTTCTCGGCAGCCTGTTCAGAACTCAAACGTCATCAGCAGCTCCGGGCACAGCCCCATCTCTTCGGAAGCCGGCAAGATGCCCGCGTGTCCGTAGAGCGTGGGCGCTGCTAGTTAGAAAGCCCGGCATTTGATCAGAAGTAGAAATTGATTTCCACCCCCACGCAGCTTCTGCCGATTGCATGGCAATCTATTAAAGTAAACTAGATTTAACAAAGGGAAAATAAATTTGCAGGGGCCTGCTGTGCCAAAATGCGGGTTGCTACCGGCATCGGCGCTTAATGAGGGCTGAATTATTGTTAATACGTGGACGAAATTTATAATGCATCATCAATACTTTCGAAAGACAGCATTCCAGGCGTTGTTACCTCTTCCTTCTGCAAATGTGGATGAGATTCATAATGCGTGCCTTGGTCGCTTGTGCGTTTTGATCGGCAATCTAATTATCATTCACTTCCAAATTTGGCCAAGGGGCTTGCAACACACGCCTTCATTTCTCCCTCGCTCAGTGTTTTTTTTTTTTTCTCTCAGTGTTCTTAATGCCCCTGAGATTTCTCTTTGCTTCCTCCCAAGGAGTTATGTTGTTGAATAGGAGAGACTGAGAGGATGTGTATTCATCCCTTCAAATGTTAAAATGTTTTTAACAGCAAAAGTAAGAAGAAGAATTATTATTGTCTCAATTATGGCATTATCTTCTCTTACTTGATTTCCGCCCCCCTCCTTTTATATAAACTCAGCAGGACAGGTTTATCACAAGTAGAGCGTTCCGATTCAGTACCCATCACCAAATGTGTTTCTGTGAAAGGCAGATCTGTAAGATGTTGGAGAGAGAAAATGATAAGAGAAGTACAATTGCAAGAAACAATTGCATGTCACAGTTAAGAAAATCCAAAGCTTACAGAAGCACTTGCATTGTGTGGATGTTCTTAAATGTGTTTCTTTTTTTTTCTTTTTTCCTTACATGGCCCTTCTATTTTTAATTCTATTGTTGTACATGTGCAAAGTTCAAAGTTCAAACTTAATTTCTTCTGCCAGTGTTCAAATGCTTGCTTCCCTTTGTAACTGTGTAACCTCCTTGAATTGGGGGAGAACTAGGAGGGAATACCAAGCTAAATAGTGAAGAAGATCCCCACTGCTCAGGACTCAGCAGAGGTCTCTATGTCTTTAGATTAGAGGGAAGTGGGCAGGACCCTTGACAGAAGTAGGTAGAGAGCCCTAGGGGTGGAACTCTGCTTTTTGTTTGTTCGTTCTGATTTCTTGGTCTTTGGAAGATTGGGTTGGTTGGTAAACCTCAGGCTGGACTCCTGGAAAAGGCCGCTGTGTCTTTTCATGGTGTTATTAGTACTTTTCAAGGTAGAAGGGATGAAGGGAGTGGCCTGGCTGTCTTGTGTTCCTATTATTGATCTCCAGGCCTGATGGTGGGGAGCTGGACCAGTCTGAGGTCACTGGGACTCTGTGGGCACTTAGGAATTAAAGCTTGGAATCTCAGTTCTGCCAAGAGCTAGTACTGCAAGTACTTTGTTGATTCCAAGCTTAAGTTTCCTCACGTGGAAAAGGAGCACAACAACCTGTAGAGCAGGATGAGGATCAGAGGGGTTCATCAAATTGGCAGCTCATAGGTAGAGTTGAAGTTATTTTTGTTCTTCCTGCTTTGTTGAGATTGTGAATCTTGAGAAGTTGTGCATGCATGTGTGTGTGTGTGTGTGTGTGTGTGTGTGTGTGTGTGTGTAGGAGGGGAGGGGAAAGAGGGGAATAGAAGTCTTCCATTAGAGGAAAGGCTTACCATGCTCATGGATTGGAAGAATTAATATTGTTAAAATGTCCACACTACAAAGCAATCTACAGATTCAATGCAATCCCTTTGAAAATACCCATAGCGTTTTCCACAGCACTAGAACAAATAATCCCCAAACTTGTATGGAACCACAAAAACCCCCTGAAAAGCCAAAGCAATATTGAGAAGGAAGAACAAAGCTGGAGGCATCACAATCTCAGATAGCAAACTATACTACATCAAAAGAGTATGGTACTGGTACCAAAACAGATGCATAGATCAATAGAACAGATTAAAGAGTACAGAGATAAACCCACATCTATATGGTCAATTAATCTACAACAAAGGAAACAAGAATTTACAATGGACAAAAGATAGTCTCTTGAACAAACAGTGCTGGGAAAGCTGGATGCTTTCCATCAAATTAAGATACTTTTGCACAGGCGGCGCCTGGGTGGCTCAGTTGGTTAAGTGACTGCCTTCGGCTCAGGTCATGATTCTGGAGACCCGGGATCGAGCCCCACATCGGGCTCCCTGCTCGATGGGAAGCCTGCTTTTCCCTCTCTCACTCGCCCTGCTTGTGTTCCCTCTCTGGCTGTGTTTCTCTCTGTCAAATAAATAAAATCTTAAAAAAAAAGATACTTTTGCACAGTGAAGGACACTAGCAACAGAATGACAAGGCAACCTATTGTGTCAGAGAGGTTGTGCCCACTATGAACATGGATGAACACAGGGAATTTAGCCAAGACAGTAGTTCTGATGGTTAAGGTGAGGTGTAGCTGTTTGTCCTTTAGTTTATGTCTGATAACTCCCCAAAGCATGTAGAGGATACCCTGTTTAACTTTAGTGAGATCCCCAGGTATAACTGTAATTTGAGCCCCATGGTATTAATTAGGCCTTGAAAGTGTGCCAACTGGTGCATTTCAGCAGAGGTTAATTTAGAATGTATGTTTTAGAAGTGCAAAAGCCATTCAAGACCCTATTATTTTTCTGTTGTATAAGTTATTTTAGTAAAATTTGGACCTACAATTGATTCAAATTTCAAACCTCTGTTTCAGTTTCTTTTTGCTCCCCGTGTATGAAACTTTTTTTATTTCATTTTTTTTTGTTTTGAGTTATTGGATATACCTCATGTTGGGGGAATCCTCTCTACCCTGGTTAGGTTTATAAGTTTATTCCTCTAGAGAGTCTCAAATCAATATCATCAAATTTAGGGACTTTTTGAGGGGTAATTATTGTTTTATTTGGTCTAGAGACTTTGGGCTTAAATTGAGTTTGAATTAACCTCTTGGCATGTTGACCAGCTGTGGCACTAAATAGAACCTGGAATCTTCATTGGTCCAATGAGAGATGATGCCCTGTGGCTCTTTAAGAGGGGTGGAGATAAAGCATTCGGGGTGCTTCTCATAAAGGTCTATGCCATGGGGGTACCGTGGGTTTCTCCCCCTATAATTCTGAGGATCAGAATCCTTGTTTCACCAGAGGCATTTACTAATGAGTAGTGAGCCATCTGCTTTTAGGAGTGTGATCTCAGCACTCCACATGGTGACAGTTTTTCCTCACACCAGTGACCATCCATGACCATGATGTTGCACGTGGTATCAGTCTTTTTCCTGAACACTTTATACAACAGGACCAGTGCCTACTTGAAACACAACCAGTGGTCACAGAGTAAGAGTCATTCCTCCAAGTCTTGCATCAATCATAGCTTGTGCAGGACTTGGAACACATGGTGCGATCTGAGACGGAGGTGTCTAACCCAGAGCTACATCAAGAAGGGCCATAATCCCACACCCTTGGCCCTACATGCAACACTTCTGACATGGGCTGGTCATATTTATAACCAAGGCTTGCTCGGACTTATATAATGCAGTGACAGCTCGAATGCAAGCTCACCAGCAGGCAGCAGGAAGCATCTCACAGTGCATACTTGCCAGTGGGATGTGGAGCCAGTGAGTAAGTGGAGAGCAATAGAACAAAGGCCTCCAGGAGCTCATGGTCATCTCTTAGGTTGTCCAGCAGTCAACACCAATTGTCTTGAGGTTCTCCCACAGAGGGCAGGATCAAACCCCCTACTTCTACCCAAAGCTGATTCAGATCTTGAGGCTGATGATGTCACACATGCACACAGAGGATATGGCAAAGTTTATTATTCACATCCTGAGGCTTTCTGGAGAGAGTTTAGAGCACATCCATTTGGCTCGAATGAAGAAGGGGTGAGCGGCTTAGGTTTTAACTGTGAGTAGAGGATGGGGTAGGGGTGAAGATTCTGGCATGTGGGTTTAGGTGTCCTTGGTTTGAACTTCCTCACCAGCACCAAGGGTCAGAGTGCCCAGGCTTTCTTACTGCCTTGAGAGATGCGGGACCAAAGGGAAAACTTGAAAGCTGTCAGTAGTCAAATGCCAAAAATGGAAGGAGACTTTTTGTTACAATGTCCCTGTGACTTCACATGACATCTTGTGTGCATGAATACAGTTAACGGGGAATGTATGATCAGTACAATGACAACTCCACTAAATTACTTTAGGAAAAGATCACATCTTGAGTTCAGAAGAAGTCAGTTGGGAGACAAAAATGATCACACACCAGAGGAGCAAAAAACAGAGCTCTGGGATGAAATCACTGTGGCCAAAGCTCAAGAAAATGGGGCATTCCTTGGCTGCGCTGTGATCAGTTCCTGAGGGCCCCCAAGCTGCTGAGACACAGTAAATGCCTAGAACCATCCTACTTAATACATTTTCAAGGAAGGTCAAAGTTTTCAAAAAGTCCTTTGTTTACACTTGATCCTCAAGTTCTCTGTGTCTCCAACTCCTTTCTGTCTCTAAGTCAATCAATTCGAGGCAGCCAAATGGCTCTCTCCCAAGGGGTGCTGTCCAATAGGGTGGCCACTAGGCATGGCTGGCTGGCTATGAAGCACTTGGCATGCGGTTAGTATGAATCGAATTGTGCTGAAAATGTAAAATACAAAGACGTAGATTTTTCATTTCTTTTGTAGGGCTGCCGTAACAAAATAACACAAACGTGATGGTTTAAACAACAGAAATATATTCTCTCACAGTTCTGGAGGCTAAGAAGTCCGAGATCCAGGTATGAGCAGGGTGGGTTCCTTCTGAGGGCTGTGAGGGAGGATTCTCTCCAGGCCTCCCCTCTAGCTTCTGGTGGTTCGTTGGTCATATTTAGCGTTCCTTAACTTATAGATGCATCACACAGATCTCTGCCTTCTTTCTTTATGTGGCCTTCTGTCTTCGTGTCTGTCTCTGCATCCAGATTTTCCCTTTTAATGAGGACAACTGTCATATTGGCTTAGAGTCCACCCTCATGATTTCATCTTAACGTGATCATTGGCAAAGACCCTATTTCCAAGGAAGATCGCATTCACAGGTACCTGGGATTAGGACTTCAACATCGTTTTGGGGGTCCACAATGCAACCCATGACAGGTTTCAAAGATGTGGTATGATAAAAAAAAAACAATGTAGAAGATCTCACTAATAATTGTTTTGTTCATGCCATGTTGAAATGATAATAGGTTGCATACATTGGGGGCTAAATAAAATATACATTAAAATCAAAGGTACCATTTTCTTTTGATTTTTAAAAATGTGGCTGCTAGAAAAATTTGAAATTACCTATGTGGTTTGCATTTGTGGCACAAATTCTATTAGCTAAGACTTCTCTAAAGCAGAGGTCGGCAAACGGTGGCCTCAGTCTTGCTTACTGCCTGTTTTATAAATAAAGTTTTACCGGAAGACAGCCATGTTCATCCGTGTTTGTAGTCTCTACGGCTTCTTTCATGCTACAGTAGCAGATTGGTTTGTTCTAACAGAGACCCTATGGCCTATAAAGCCCAAAAAGTAACTATCTGGTCTTTTACAGAAAAAGGTTGCTGACATCTGCTTGAAACAATGGCTATGATCCTGTCACTGCCATGCTTCCAAACCAATAGCATCTCATTGCTTATTGGAGATCCCCCTGCCAGCTCACCCCAGCCTCCTCCACCCCAATACTGCACCCTGTCACTGATCAGAGAGAGAGAGAGGAAGTTCAAGTTCTTTCAGACCAAGAGCTGGGCTCCTAGTTCCTCTTGTAGGGCCAGAAGAGACTTTCAGAGAATTAATTGCAAATAGGTACTTGGTAGGGTATGGGGAGAGTTGATAAAGCAAAGCTGAACTTTCCTGGGCTTCCACTGCCTCCCCTCAGATGTGTGCAGGAAATCCACATCAAGGTAGTTCCGGGTTCCGTCTGCAGGCCCTGTAGGGTCCGTAAGTTTGAGCTATTACTGCTGCTTTTGATCACTGCAGCTTTTATCAGGAGCTGACCATGTGCCAGACCTTTTGCTAAAAGTCTTTTTTCATGTAGTCTTCCGAAGCTGAGGAGGTCAGTATAGGCAGTTCCACCAGAACTCTTCTTTTGAAAAATGTGAATTCGTTCTAATGCGACTGACATATTAGGGAACAATTTGAGCATAAGACGAACATCGCATTTGCTTGTGCATGATTTCTTCCACAAGGAGCGCAGGAAACGGCGCCCTGCCGACGTGAACCACACGAGTACACGAAACACACGCGTGTGTGCTCAGAGGACCCCCACCGTCCCACAGCCCTCTCAGTTTCCCACGTGTGATGGGAGGCACACCGTCCACAGCTGCAGGGACAACTTCTGTCCCATTTCAGATCACCCTCCTGTCACCACCTGGCAAGAATTCACTGACTGTAGCTCTTCCAACCTGTTTGGCACAAGCAAACTCTGGATCTTTTAAAAGTGCCCCCATTTATTGTAGTATCGATGTGTTACATGACCACTGGAGATGCGTGACATTGTGATACTCTTTTTATTTGGTTCCCATCTTTGAAATTACGTTGCTGATGAAGGGTTTGGATGTTGTGTCTCTAAGCTTATTTTTTTCCCAAAAGTCCTGTGGCTTCTTGTGACTGTTTTGTCTTGCTTTGTTATTGTTCAGGGGCTTAACAAATAGACCTCAGGGTCTTGCTGCTTTCGACGCTTTCCACTTGCCATACTGAGGGCAGGTGGAGATCGGGGGCAATGATTGATCAGGAACCTCTTAGAGAGGGCTGGAGAGGAAATCAATTCTCTCCTTGCCTGGAGACGCAAACATAATGGAAAGATCTGGGCGTCATAGGAGACCATGGAGTGAGTCAGCAAATCGATGCCGGTTTGTTTTTTGAAAGCTAATGTGATGCTGTGATGTGTAATACTAACAGGAATATAACCTGCAGGAATCATAAAATAGAACTCCTTAGTATTGATCAGGGTCTTATTCGAGTGGTGTGATCAGCTTGGGGTCTGTAATTGAAGACGGAAGGTAAAAAGTTATGGAGGAAAGAGAGGGCTACTGTGGGCTGTAAGGACGGCGCACATAGAC
>PITA01012142.1:46681-63513 GCA_004023965.1 Spilogale gracilis | reverse complement strand
AGACATATTCTTTGGTTTTATGATTCAAGAATTTTACTATTAGGTGCCTGGAAGTTTTTCTGGCCTCATTGATCTTGGGGGGTGTCCTCTCTACTTCTAGGACATGAACATTTGTTTCATTCCTCAGATTTGGGAAATTTTCATCCATGATTTGTTCAACAATATTTTCTAGGCTTCTCTCTCTCTCTCAATTCCTTCAGGGATTCTAATAATTCTGATATTGGAGCGTTTCATGGCATCATTCATTTCCCTTATTCTGTTTTCTTGGGATTTTAGTTGTTTGCTCCAAGACTTCTCTTGCTTCTCCATCTTATTCCATCTGTCTTCTAAATCACTGATACGATCTTCAGCTTCACTTACTCTGGCTGTTAGCATATTTAAATTAGATTGCATCTCATCTAAAGCCTTTCTAACCTCAGCTTTCACTTCTGTCACTATGGCTTCCACTTTGAGACTAATGTTCTTTTCTAAATTGACTATTGCTTGGACTATTGCTGCCCTGAATTCCATTTCTGTCATATTGTTTATGTTCATTCCAGTAATTCTGTGACCGAGGTTGCAGTCTCCGGGTTCTTCTTCTGTTGGGTGTTCCTTCTCCGAGTCATTGTGGCGAGGAGTGGTTGAGGGGGTGTATGGCTAGATGTATCAGCCACTATTTAGGTGGAGTAGTCGCTGGAAGGTTTTGGAGCAACCAGGGTTCACTACTGAAAAGGGAGGAGAAAGAAGAAAGAAAACGCAAGAGAGGAAGCAAGAAAAGATACCCCTGCCAGAGCGGGGCCCGGTGATAGGATTTATATGGTACAAAACTGTTACAAGGTAAAGAAAAGGGTTATCAAGGGTAAATGAAGAGATTAAAAAGCGAAGTCCAAATTATATGAGCCCAAGACCAGTATTTATATAATATAAAAGCAAAGACAATTACACAGATACACTGACAAACTAGAGTGGGAAGGTGAGGGCAGACACTCCTTGTGGGCAAGGAATGCGTTTCAGACGCTCCCGAGTTTGTCTTGTTGTTATTGTTGGAGGAGCCCACTTTCAAAAGATTTAGGGGGCTTAGAACCGATTGTATATAGGGGTAGTATTGAATAGGGATGTGGGATTGACTTGAAGCTTGTATCTACATGTACACGTAAAAGAGAGAATAAAGGAAAGAGGACAGAAGAAAGGGAAAAACGGAGGGAGTGAATAGAGAAACAAGAGGGAACAACAAAAGCAGAAGATACAGGGGTGTGTTTGAAAAAATTTCAGGGTAAAAAAGAGAAAAAAAATGTTATGGGGTGTTGTATTGGGTATCACGTTGTGTTAAGAAAGGGGCTAAAAATTGAAAGAAGAAAAACTGTGAGAATGTATTTAAGCTTAAAGTGGAAGCTTTAAAAGTAAAAATAGAAAAAAGTTTAAAAAAGTAAATGAGGTGGAAAACTGTTTCGTTGAGTTGTAGGGCTTTTGGTACTTGTAGTCCGTGCCAGGAGTTTAATAAATTCCATTTCCCCCGATTTGGGGTTTTGCAATGCAACGTTGTCCTCCTGAGCTTCTGGCTTGCTTTCTGGGGGCGGGGCGTTCCGTTCCGTTTCAGTCTGTCGGAGCAAGATGTCTGCACCCAGACCTCCCTCCCAGAGAGGGCCTCTACACAGGGAGGGGCTCCTTCCAGCTTCCTGGTTGGCAGTCTGTCACAGCCAGGCTAGTGCAGATGTTGTATTGATTTCTGCCCCCGCCCCCGCCTGTCGTTTCACTCCCGCACCTCCAAGCCACAACTCCTTTTGGATCGCGCAACGTTGTCTGCGCCCTGGGACCCGTGGCCTCTCCGATCCCATGCAAGTCTGTAAAAATGCCTTCCCTGGGGGGGGGGTCTGCGCGCGGCCCACGGTGTGGAGAGTAACGGGAGAGAAGGGCAGTGGCGTAAAAATAGCCACATTCGCTGAATTCGCGGCAGCTAAGGCGGTTCAGGCGGAGGCGGCTGAGCACCGGGCCCGCCGGGCAGCAGGAAAAGAAAAAAGATTTTAAAATGTCTCCTTGCCTTGCCCCGGGCTCCGTTGTCTTCCCATTTCTGTCTAGCCCCGATTCAGGCCATATTCTGCTGTTATTCCTCACTCACAGAGCACTTTCGTTTTGGGGTATTTGTTTTCAATGGTTCAGCTCTACGGGCTTCCTCCCCCACACCCCTGTCTCTGGGGGCAAGCCTCCAGACCCTCTTATTTGTTTCTACCTTTTTGCTGATGTTCCTTGTCTCTCGTGGCGGTCCAGAAGTGGGAAATATCACATTTCAGGCTGATTTCATGGGTGTTCACGGTGGTCTTGTAGTGTATTTTTTGCTGGAATTCAGCTCTCTTCAGGGAGCTCCCCGAAATGTGGTCACCTGGCCTTCCACCATCTTGACCCCCCCCCCCCGGAGTACTTCTAACCAATATTCATTTCACTGTGTTTAGGCCTGAGAACCATTCTCCTTGTCACTTTTTAACACTTGGTAGTAGGAATTATTTATCAGGTTAGCTAGTTGTCTTCTAGAAGAGAGCGATGTCAACATCCTGAGAAGGAGATAATGTAACAAGTCTGTAAAAACTCTGAGAACCGTGGTGGGTACTGATGGTACCTATTGCATGGAGCACTGGGTGTAGGGCATGGGCAATGAATCTTGGAACACTGAAAAAATAAAATAAATTTAAAGTCAAAACAACAACAACAACAGCAACAACAACAAACTCTGAGAATGCCCTATAACCATCCATTAGCAGGGCAGCTGCTTGCTCTTGCAGCAACGTTGTTTGAATCAACAACACTTTCACACTCTTCCCCACCTCTCAAACCCTAAACATTCCCAGCTCTTCAAGTGAATATTTTAGTGAATAGACTACACCTTTCTGCAAATATACAAAAGATGCCCTTCCTTTGCAGAGGTGCAGCTTGAAACCAGGACAAATGGGACAAGTGGAAATGGGGGCTGGATTTCAACCCTTCTGCTCTCCACCAAACCCTTTTATGCAGTGGATAACCTGCAACACTGCACATGATGGGTTCTGTCTGTGAAGGTAGAAAGAACACTAATAGATAGAACAAAGTCACTGTCAAATTCCCCTACATTAATGTTGCTAAAGTTGGGTTGGGGCACAAAATTTAGTTTTCATCTTAATTTCTTAAAATTATATCTACACTTTCAGAGAAGTTTCTCTATGAAGGATTTATCTTAAGGAAATTTATAGGGACATTAATTTCAAGTAAAATGGATGAACTGATTTTGATTTCAAAACAACTATCCAGAAAAGACCCTTGAAGACAGTAAAAACAAAAAAAGAAAGGGAGAGAAGTTAATTTACTGGAACCAGACTGTCCTGTCTGAGCAAGATACCTCTTATAATTTCTCTGGCAAATGACTGGAATGGAAGATATGGCCCCTTTTAGTGGGCTCAGTGGTTCAAACCATGGGCTCTTGAGTCAAACTACCTGTATTCCTAACTGGTCTCTGCCACTTCATAACTGTGTAAACTTGAGCAAGTCATTTAATCTGTTTCTCATCTCCTCCTGAGTCAAATGAGGATCATAATAACACCTACTTTATATTTTTGTTGTGAGAATGAGATGGAATAATACATGTAAACTGTTGCATACACTGCCTGGCATATGGTGAGCATGTAATAACTGTTAGTTATTAATATTAGGCAGCAGTTTTTATAGAAGTACAGATTGTTCAACATGGAACAAAATTCAGAGAATTTAGTCTACTCCCCTATATGTAGACTGAATGGAATTACAGATAATCTGAACGTCAGAACCAGAGAAACTCCGACTGTATAGGAAACTATGAAAAGAGACTTACCCTAGCTCACTCAGTAGAACTAACCTTTCATGCCTAAGACCCAACCCAAATATGTCTGCCACTATGCATTTCTGAACTGGAATTGTAGATTTGGAGGGTAGATTAAAATGTTTATTTAAAAACTAAAAGTCAATGGGCCTGTTCTTTCTCTCTAACTCTTCTCATGGACTACCCTTCATTCCCTGAAGAAAGCCACAATGATGACTTAATGATTTCACTGATTCAGAGGTGAAAAGCAAAGAAAATGTGGGGTTTGATATCAGGCTCTTGAATTCTAGTCCTGAATTTTTACTTAACTAGCTGTGTGACATTGGGACAAGTCACTTGCCCACTTAGAGTTTCAGTCTCCTTATATGAAAAAATGTAGTCGAAAGTAGCTATCCTGCTTTCTTGACAGAATTCTTGGAAAACTGAATGCAATAATGTATGTGTATGCCAAATATTATCCAAATGTTGATTGATATTTTTATTGATTATATCATGTTAAATCTGGCTGTTCATGATGTTTCTGAGAATGTATTATTTAAAGGGCCTTCATAGGGAGGAGGGGAGAGGTAGTTGATTTGTTTTTGCAATTATATGAACTCCTTAATTTGGGGAAATTATGTTTGGTTTTCCCACTGGTTGTATTAGTCACTGGAGATGCGTGTTCCCAGTGTTTGTGGGAGATCATGAAAGTCTAGTCTCTCTTTGTCTTGTCTTCAAAAAAATTGGATTCTGAAGCCCAGGGATTAAAATACTTTATTGCAAATATGTGTAAAAGCATTTCTTAGATATAATCATTGTTAACATGTTGGAATATTTTCTTCAGAATTGTTTTTTTCTTAACATACATGTCTATATATTTGCCTAGATAGCATTTCATTTTTACAAGAATGGGATTATGCTATTATCATATTTTGTCATTTTCTTTGTTCATTTAATGGATTTGAATACATTTTTATTTGAGTACAAAAGATTGGCTTTTAACAATGGCATAGTATTCCATTTGAATGACATAGAATTCCATAGTATTCCATAGTCCCTTGATTTATATTTAGGTTGTTTCCAAGTTTTCATGATGTTGAACAATTCTGCAACAGAGATTACTTTGTGTTCTTCCTTTCTTTCTTTCTCTCTCTCTCTCTCTCTCTGTGTGTGTGTGTGTGTGTGTGTGTCCTTCTGCAATTATCTACATATTTCTGTAGGATGAATCCTATACAATTTTCAGTCAAAAGGTGTGGACATTTCAAATTCTGATAGAGACTTATATGTTGGCTGTAGTCCAATTTTCAGTCAGTGGGAGAACTGGATTCCACACACATTCTTTAATCTATACATCTAATAGATGAAATTATCACTGTTTTTTTTTAAATATTTTATTTATTTGACAGAAACACAGCTAGAGAGGGAACACAAGCAGGGGGAGTGAGAGAGGGAGAAGCAGGTTTCCCACCGAGCAGGGACCCGACGTGGGGCCCGATCCCGGGTCTCCAGGATCATGACCTGAGCTGAAGGCAGTTGCTCAACCAACTGAGCCACCCAGGTGCCCCATCACTGTAGTTTTAATTCAAAATTAAATAGGTGAGCTGAACATCTCTTCCTATATTTAATTGCTATTTCAACCTCTTTTGTCAAGTTTTTTGTTTCTGTCCTTTGTCCATTTATCCTTAAAAGTATTAATCTGGGGCACCTGGGCAGCTCAGTTGGTTGAGTGACTGCCTTCAGCCCGGAGTCCTGGGATCGAGCCCTGCATCAGGCTCCCTGCTCAGCGGGAAACCTTCCCCTCTCACACTCCCCCTGCTAGTGTTCCCTCTCAAGCTGTGTTTCTCTCTGTCAAATAAATAAATAAAATATCTTAAAAATATTAATCTTATTTGTTTTATAAATTAAAAACATGCTAAAACCAAAATGAGGGCTTGTCTATGTGAGAGAAAAGTGACCCAGACCCAAAGTGATCCAAAATAAAGAAACATGGGTTGTAAACTCCATTTAGACACTAAATTGCTGTGCAATCTTGGACAAATCAATTACCTTTTCCTGTGCCTCATTTTCCTCAACTGCTAAATGGAGTAATAATAACTATTTTGTTCTCTATAACTTATACTGTTTCCGTAAAGTTCAAATAAAATCTTTTACAAGTACTTTGTAAAAAGAAAAGCCCTATGAATGTATAAAGTAATATTGGCAAATAAGGCAGACAGCCTGAAAACTAACAGAATAAACATAAAAATACAATTAAGTCCCCAAAAGACATAATATTTTTAAAATATTACTTAAGGGGAACTTGAGTGGCACAGTTGGTTAAGCACCTGACTCTTCGTTTCAGCTCAGGTCATAATCTCAGGGTTATGAGATTAAGTCCTATGTTGAACTCTGTGCTCAGCAGGGATTCTGTTTGTGATTTGCTCTCTCCTTCTTCCTCTGCCCCTCCCCATCTCATGCTCTCTCTCAAATAAATAAATAAATCTTTTAAAAAAATTACTTAAAAATTCTGTGAGGTAAAAGCAATTAATTGTAATAGAAACAGTTGCACATGTTGAAAAACATGTATGTATGCATGTGTATAATAAAGATGTTTAATGTAACGTTCGTTATATTTGTGAAAATTTTGATTTCTCATATTTATCAATATCAAATTGAATATATAGCCACACAATGAAATACTCTGTAGTCACAAAAATGGAATAAGATCAATCTATATCTGGGGCACCTGGGTGGCTCAGTTGTTTAAGCGACTGCCTTTGGCTCAGGTCATGATCCCGGAGACCCAGGATCGAGCCCCACATTGGGCTCCCTGCTCGGCGAGAAGCCTGCTTCTCCCTCTCTCAATCCACTCTCTCTCTTGTGTTCCCTCTCTTGCTGTGTTGCTCTCTGTCAAATAAATAAATAAAATCTTAAAAAAAGAAGATCAATCTATATCTTTTCACTACATCTGTATCTTTGGGGTAAATGCCCAGTAGTGCAATTGCAGGGTCATAGGGTAGTTCTATTATTAACTTTTTAAGGAATCTCCACACTGTTTTCCAAAGCGGTTGCACCAACTTGCATTCCCACCAACAGTGTAAGAGACTTCCCCTTTCTCCGCAGCCTCTCCAACACTTGTTGTTTCCTGACTTGTTAATTTTGGCCATTCTGACTGGTGTAATGTGGAATCTCAGTGTGGTTTTGATTTGAATTTCCCTGGTAGCTAGTGACGATGAACATTTTTCCATGTGTCTGCTAGCCATTTGTATATCTTCTATGGAGAAGTGCCTCTTCATGTCTCTTGCCCATTTTTTGATGTGTTCATCTTCTTTTTGCGTGTTGGGTTTGAGTAGTTCTTTTTAAATCTTGGGTATCAGCCCTTTGTCTGTAGTGTCATTTGCAAATATCTTCTCTCATTCTGTGGGTTGCCTCTTTGTTTTGTTGACTGTTTCCTTTGCTGTGCAGAAGCTTATTATTTTGATGAAGTCCCCAAAGTTCATTTTTGCTTTTGTTTCCTTTGCCTTTGGAGACGTGTCTTGAAAGAAGTTGCTGTGGCCGATGTCAAAGAGGTTACTGCCTATGTTCTCTTCCAGGATTTTGATAGATTCCTGCCTCATGTTGAGGCCTTTCATCCATTTCGAGTTTGCCTTTGTGTGTGGTGTAAGAGAATAGTCTAGTTTCATTCTTCTATATGTAGCTGTCCAATTTGTCCAGCACCATTTATTGAAGAGACTGTCTTTTTTTCCACTGGTTATTTTTTCCCGCTCTGTCAAAGATTATTTGCCCGTAGATTTGTGGGTCCATATCTGGACTCTCTACTCTGTTCCATTGGTCTATTTCTCTGTTTTTGTGCCAGTACCATGCTGTCTTGTTAATCACATCTTTGTAATAAAGCCTGAAGTCAGGTAATGAGATGCCCCCAGCTTTGCTTTTCTTTGTCAGCAATTCCTTAGCAATTCGGGGTCTTTTTTGGTTCCATATAAATTTTAGGATTGTTTGTTCCAACACTTTGAAGAATGTTGGTGGAATTTTGATCAGAATGGCATTGAAAGTATAGACTACTCTGAGCAGTATAGACATTTTGACAATGTTTATTCTTCCAATCCATGAGCATGGAATGCTCTTCCATCTTTTTGTGTCTTCTTCAATTTCTTTCATGAGTGTTCTGTAGTTCCTCAAGTACAGATCCTTGATTTCTTTGGTTAGGTTTATTCCTAAGTATCTTATGGGTTTTGGTGCTATAATAAGTGGAATTGATTCTCTGATTTCCCTTTCTATATTTTCTTTTTTTTTAAGATTTTATTTATTTGACAGAGAGAAACACAGCTAGAGAGGGAACACAAGCAGGGGGAGTGAGAGAGGGAGAAGCAGGCCTCCTGCTGAGCAGAGAGCCCGATGTGGGACTTGATCCTGGGTCTCCGGGATCATGACCTGAGCCGAAGGCAGTCGCTTAACCAACTGAGCCACCCAGGCACCCCTACCTTTATATATTTTCATTGTTAGTGTACAAGAATGTAACTGATTTCTGTGCATTGATTTTGTATCCTGCCATGTTCCCAAATTGTTGTATGAGTTCTAGTAGTTTGGGGGTAGAGTCTTTTGGGTTTTCCACATAGAGTATCATGTCATCTGCAAAGAGAGAGAGTTTGATTTCTTCTTTGCCAAGCTGAATACTTTTTATTCCTTTCTGTTGTCTGATTGCTGTTGCTAGGACTTCTAACACTATGTTGAACAGTTGTGGTGAGAGTGGGCATCCTTGCCTTGTTCCTGATCTCAGAGGAAAGGCTGTCAGTTTTTCCCCATTGAGGATGATATTCGCCATGGGTTTTTTGTAGATAGATTTTATGAAGTTGAGAAATGTTCCCTCTATCCCTATACTTTGAAGAGTTTTGATCAGGAACGGATGTTGTATTTTGTCAAATGCCTTTTCTGCATCAATTGAGAGTACCATGTGGTTCTTCACTCTTCTCTTATTGATTTGTTCTATCACGTTGATTGTTTTGCGAGTGTTGAACCACCCTTGCATCTCTGGGATAAAGCCCACCTGGTCATGGTGGATAATCTTTTTAATGTATTGTTGGATCCTGTTAGCAAGGATCTTGTTGAGAATCTTGGCATCCGTATTCATCAGCGATATTGGTCTGAAGTTCTCCTTTTTGATGGGGTCTTTGTCTGGTTTGGGAATTAGAGTGATGCTGGCTTCATAGAAAGTGTTTGGATGTTTTCCTTCCGTTTCTATTTTTTGAAAGAGCTTCAGGAGAATGGGTGTTATTTCTTCTTTGGATGCTTGGTAGAATTCCCCAGGGAATCCGTCTGGTCCCGGACTCTTGTTTTTGGGGAGGTTTTAGATCACTGCTTCAATCTCGTTACTAGATTAGGTCTATTCAAATTGTCAGGGTATTCCTGTTTCAGTCTTGGAAGTTTATAGGTTTCTAGGAATGTATGTATATCTTCAAGGTTGTTAAAATTATATGTACCCCAATGTTCATAGCAGCAATGGCCACAATTGCCAAACTGTGGAAAGAGCCAAGGTGCCCTCCAACTGATGAATGGATAAAGAAGATGTGGTACATATATACAATGGAATACTACACCTCCATCAGAAAGGATGAATATCCAACTTTTGTAGCAACATGGACTGGATTGGAAGAGATGACGCTGAGTGAAATAAGCCAAGTATAAAAAGTCAAGTATTACATGGTTTCACTTACTTGTGGTCCATAAGCGGTAATATAGAAGACAGTAGGAGAAGGAAAGTAAGTGGGAAGTAGCATAATTCAGGGAGAGAAATGAAACATGAGAGATGTTGGACACAGAAACAAACTGAAGGACTTGGAGGGAGGGGGTGGTGGTATGGGAGAGCCTGGTGGTGGGTACTGAGGGCACCCATTGCATGGAGCACTGGGTGGGGGGGATGGGCAATGAATCTTGGAACACTGAAAAAATAAAATGAATTTAAAGACCCCAAAAAAGATCAATCTATATCTGTTGAGAAGGAAAGATTTCAAGATGTATTATTAAGTGCAAAAATAAGTTGTAGAACACTCACTAAGTATGCATGACCATACTATGCAAAATAAACAATAATATGTGAATAGGCATATATAGTTTATATAAAATATATAAGAATTACATAATAAAAAGACATAATTGAATATATATTATTTTTTATCCATATTACTATATAATATATTATATATATTATATTTTGTATTTGCTCTAGATAAGGGCTCACCAAAGGACAGATCATGGGCCAAATTCAGCTCCATCTTCTGTTTTTATAAGTAAACTTTTATTGGAACACAGCTATGACCATTTATTTATAAATTGTCTCTGACAGTTTTCATGCTATGACCCACAAAGCCTAAAATATTCACTATTTGACTCTTTACAGAAAAAGTTTCCTGATGTCTGTTCTAGAGAAATATATGCTGTACCATTAATAGTTTTTACGTTGCGGTGATGAAACAATGAGAAATATTCTCTTTCTGAGGCATGTTTATTCAAGGGAAGACTGTACCTTCAACAGGTATCCTCAAATGGTTGCATCTTACATAATTAGAGTATTGATATCAACCCAATAATTTTACATTGGGAAAATGTATTATATAGCTCTGTGTCATTTTATTGCATGTATAGATTTGTGTGACCATCACTGCAATAAAGATACAGAACTTTTCCATTACTACAAAGATATCCTTTGCATTGCTCCTATATAGTTATGCCCAATCCTCCTATGACCCCATTATCTTTAACTCCTGGAAACCACAAATCTTTTCACCATCTCTATAATTTTGTTATTTCAAGAATGTTATATAAACTGGTAATATGACATGTAACCATTTGAAACTGTCTTCTTCTATTCAGTGTAATACCTTTGAGACCAATCTACGTTGTTGGTGTGATTAACAGCTCATTATTTTAATTGCTGAGTGGTGTTTCATTTTATGGATGTACCACAGTTGTTGACACATGGAAGGACAGTAGATAAGCTTAACTGTTCTATTCAGAATTAATATTTTACCACTTTGAGTGTAATGTAGAAAACTTACTATCATATAGGTCCCTTTACCCTTCCATTTTGTGTTTTAGTTATCATAGGTATTACATCTATATACATTTTACTTTTCTTTTTTACAGGGTGGACAATTTATCTTTCCCTGTTTTCAGGCTTACTAACTCCTTCTTATTATCTCTAATCTGACATTGAATGCTTTATATTAGTTATTACATTTTTCAGTTCTAAAATTTTTCATTGCATTTTTATAGCTTCTATTTCTCTGGTACGGTTTTCTATCTTTTTATTAATTTTCAGGGTTCTTTTTTACATCTTGGTTATAATAGCTATTTTAGAGTGTTCTTCTGATAATTGTAGCACCCAGGTTACCTCAGGATTGGCAATTTTTATTGCTTTTTTCTCTTGAGTGTTGTTGAGATTTTTCTATTTCTTTGTATGTTGAGTGATTTTTATTGTAGACTAGACACTTTAAATACTATGTATGAGACTCCAGGTCTTGTTCTAATTCTACTTAGAATCTTACTAATTTTTTGTTTGCTTTGGCAAGTTTCTGTTTTCATGTTCTAACCCACCCTCTGTAGATTGTGATTTGAATATCAGTTCAATTTTCAAAGCCGTTAAGATGTTATTCAGATTTGTCCCATGTGTCTACTACCTAACCCATGGATGCATTGGCTCAGAGGCCTGCTTGGGACCCAAGTAGTAGACTCTATAGTGAAATCTTAGTTAAGTTCTGCATGCCTTTCATGTGCTTTCTTAGGGTCAAATATTCACCTGTACAGCTTGGGAGTAAGCACACAAATTCATAAACATCTCTATGTCCTCCATTTAATAAGCTTTCTCTTCTTTGTGATCAACCTGACACTCTCTAGGTACCAAAGACCCCTTCCTGAGCATCTGGCTAGATATCCAGGACTTTTTAGTGTTCCAGTAGGCCACATTCTTCCTGTGATTGGATCTGCCTCCAAGCTAAGCAATGGGAGAAAAGGTAATATAATTTTCTCCCATATTCTTTTGACTACAGTTATTTTGCTCAACAAAGAAGAGTCTTCTTAAGAATTTTAGTTTCCTGCCTGGCTATCATTGCTGTACCTCCACCATGACTTTACACCTTAGAAGCTGAAGCTTGCCTAGAGGCTAGAGATAGAAAGACAAAAAAAAAAAAAAAAAAAAAAAAAAAAAAAGATTTCTTCCGCTTTATCTTCATAGTTGTTAATCATTTCTGGTTCTTGGATTTAAAAAATGAGGGCTTTTCTTGGAGTTCTTTTTGTCTATACTTGTGCAGTTTTGGATTTCATAGTGTCTTTGAGTCCAGAATAGGGGATATATAAGGAAAAAATAAAGGGAATTCACTGGTGTATTACTTGTACTTTAATTTTTTTGTTTTCCTTTTACAATTCACCTGCTACAGTTTATTCTGCTGAGTTCTTGTATAGTTCTTCTATGCCTTCTGTACAGGAAATTTAGGTGCATTCAGTGGGAAAGACAGATTGGAGTGTGTTTCTCCATCTTAATCAGAAAAATAATTTCTTCATTTTTTGTTACTTATTTACTGCTACTAATAAAAAGCAGAAATAATCTAAATATCCAACATAAATATGATTTGACATACCAACTCCAAGAAATAATATGCAACTATTACCATTTTAATTAGGAAAACTGCAACACTATGGGAAAATGTTTCCAATATGGCATTAGTTTTTTAAAAGTGAAACAAAATAACATATATACTAAGATTAAAACTTTATAAAACAGCTATAGACACAAAAGAAAAAAAATTGCTTGAGAGGTTTCATAGGATTATTATTTTATGTTTATGTTTTTCCATTTTTAAAAAGATTTTATTTATTTGAAAAAGAGAGAGAGAGAGAGAGAGAGAGAGAGAGAGAGAGAGAGAGAGAGAAAGAGAGAGAACACAAGTAGGAGGAGTGGCAGGCAGAGGAAGAAGTAGGCCTTCTGTTGAGTAGGGAACCTGATGAGGGGCTCTGTCCCAGAACCCTAGGATCATAACTTGAGCTGAAGGCAGACACTTTACTGACTGAGCCACCCAACTGTCCCTATGTTTTTCCTTTTGAAAATAATCCTCTTACATTGCTAGAATGATACGATTGACATTGCTACGTCATAAACTATTTCATAATGTACCATGCACTATATTTATTTCAAGTTTTTTAGATCATGGGGTGCCTGGGTGGCTCAGTTTGTTAAGTGTCCAACTCTTGATTTTGGCTTAGGATTCTGATATTGAGCATTGCATCAGGCTCTTTGCTGGGCATGGAGATCTGTGCTGGTCATGGAGCCTGTTTAAGTTCTCTCTCCCTCTCCCTTTGCCACCCCCCTTGCTTCTCAAGTAAGTAAATAAATAAATAAATAAATAAATAATAAAAGTTCTTTAGAGCTTTTATTTTTATGTTCAGTTAGCCACTCTATAGTATATCATTAGTTTTGATGTAGTGTTCAAATTATTAGTTGCATATAACACCATTAAAAGTTCTTTAGATCTTTAGGAAAATAACATGTATTCAGTTGTTAGCGCCATATGAACTTTTAAAAAATTATATTTATTTATTATTTCTAAATCTTAAATTTGTTTTTGTTTTGCTTAATGAATTATTGAACACTGCATCAAAAACTAATATGTTGACTAATTAAATTTAAATAAAAAAGAAAAAGAAAAAAAATAAAATAGTCTGCTTTCTGTATATAACCTTGATATGAGTGACCACATCCAGTCTGTATATTCTGAAGCAAACCATGTATCATTTTGACAATGTACCTCTCTCTTATACATTTCCTTGTCAGTCCAAATGAGGGGTTTTGTGAATTTGACTAAAGTCTTTTTAGGATGAAGCTTGGTTTGGCATGCTGGAAGACTTCTCTTACCTAGTTGTTACTCTTTACTCTGAATGTCAGGAAGGCAACTAGAATAGATAACCAGAATGCAGGGTGCCCATCTCCTCTCATCAGCTGCTTCTCCATCTTGATATTTGACTTACACAAGACCATGCTCTCTCAGGGTCATTTCTGAAAACCTTGACAATTGACTCGCATATATATTCTGATGGCTTTGTAAACATTAAGTTGAAGTTGTGGGTGTCAGTTGTTATTCACCACTTTAAGAATGTTGTTTCTTCTCTTCTTTCAAAAATATCCCATTTAGAGAATATTACTTTAGAGGTAACCTGGAGAGGCTTAGGAAGATGGTGGAGTAGAAGTATAGTAAGCTCACCTCCTCACACATTAACAACCTGGTATTACTCACATCTGAGTAAATAAACCAGAAATGTATCTGAAGACTAGTAGAACAAATCCCACAACTAAATGTAGAGAAGAAGCCACATCAGAGAGGTTAGGGAGAGCAGAAATGGTGGTCAGGAGCTGCCTTCTGGAGGAAGGGAGATGCAGTCATGATGAAGGGAAAGCAACAGGGAGCCCACATGGGAAAATGAATCCCCATAACATCTGGCCTTGAAAACTGGAGGGGCTAAAACCAGTGGAACTTGGAGCCTAGAGTTTTAAAACTCAGCTGACTCAACACTGGCTGAGCTATGAAGGTGAGGGAGAGTGGAGTCTCCTTCCTTAAAGAGACAAGAGCCCAGGAAGAGGCAACACAGAAGTGACAGCTTGCACAGTGGAAGGGAGATCTGTTTATACTGATTTCAATGCATGTTGAGAGACTTCTCTGGGATCAAAGGAGCTGGCAGGTGCTGTCTCTCACCCCCTAGCACAAACACAGAGCCAGCTGTGTGAGGCACTGTTAAAGTCTGATGTGTCAACAGCCTCCCCAAAGAGAAACCGAGGATGCTCAGGATAATGCAAATCACACAGCGAGGTTTATTTCTAGCTAGCTAGGGTCCAAGCATCTGCCCGGTGCAGCAGGTTTAAGCAAGGACCTAGAATGCAAGGGTCTAGGGGTTTATATGCATTTCAAACAGCAAGCATGAGTCACACAGTAATTTTCTGCAGTTCTTGCAGTTTCCCACAGGTCACAAGTCAACTGCCCATAACCTGGTTAGGTAAGATAAAATTCCAAGAACGGAAGCAAGATGCATCACCCTAATCCTGTTTGTCCCAATAAGCCCGACACAGGCCTTGTAAAGGCATAAATCACTAGGAGGTCTTAGATAAGTAGAGGCCTAAGTCACCAGGGGGGTTACAGAACCTGTCATGGCTGCCCTTAGGCTAAGCAGGCCCTAACAGCACCTCTGTGCAGACACTTGTTACCTAACCAGTTAAAAGCATGCCCAACCTAAGAGATTTGAGGACTCACCCACTCCAAGTCTGATGGCCTTGGCCCTGGGTTCAGTGCAAATTTTTCTAATGCCATGCCAACATCCTGCCTAACAATTGCATTCATGGATGCTAAATGCTCCTGGTCACAAACTGCTGCTGTGTACCTTACTCCCAGGTGCCACTGCACTGTTAGAGAACTGCCTGGGTTAGAGGTTCAGAATGAATTTTGCTAACACCACCACCCACTCCAAGCCTTTCTGTCATGTCTACTCACAGCCAGCCTGCCTGGGTCTCACTAATATTGCAGAGAGTGAGCACAGCCCACAATAGGCAAAAAGCCAGTGCAGACTTTAGGACTGAAAGGAAAAATGACTCAGACACAATAACAAGGTATAAGCAACACACATAGGAGACTCCCATACAATGCCATGTACTGGTGAGCAGGGAACACTGTACTGCAGCACACTATAGGACTTATTCATAAAGCCACTTACTCTAAAGAACAGAAGATGTAGTTGACTTTCCTAACACACAGGAACTGATACAGAGACATAGATAAAATGAGGAGACAGAAAAATATGTCCCAAATGAAAGAACAAGTCAAAGCTCATCAGGAGACCTAAGTTAAAGAGAATAAGTAATATACTTACTACAGAATTTAAAGAAATGATCATGAAGAAACCCACTGATCTTCAGAAAAGGGTGGAGGACATCAGTGAGAACTTTGACAAAGAGATAAAAAATAATATATCAAACATGAAGAACTCAATAAATGAAGCAAAAATATAATATATGGAATAAATAGTAAGCTACAAGAAGCATAGGAATGTTATCAATGACCTGAAGGATACAGTAGTGAAAAACAACCAAGCTGATCAAGTGAGAGACAAATACTGCATAATGAGAATAGACTTAGAAAACTCTGTGACTCCATGAAGTGTAATAATATCCCCATTATAGGGATCCTAGAATATAAGAAAGAGAAATAGGAAGAGAAAATGTATTTGAAGGTATTAACAGCTAAAATATTTACAAATCTGGGGAGGGAAACAGACATTCAGATCCAGGAAGCACAGAGATCCCCAAACAAATTTAACCCAAGGAGGTCTACACCAAAACACATGGTAATTAAAATGGCAAAAAATAGTGATAAAGAAATGATTTTACACATTGCAAGAGAAAAGAAGTTAATTATAAACAAAGGAAAGTCTTTAAGACTATGAACTTATTTTTCGGCAGAAACTTTGTAGGCCAGAAGAGAGTGAAATGATGTATTAAAAGAGCTGAAAGAGACAAACTGCCCCCAGAAATAGTTTAGCCAATAAGGCTACTATTCAGAATATAAGGAGAGATAGTTTCCCAGACAAGCAAAAGTTAAAAGAATTCATGACCACTACACCAGCCCTACAATAAATATTAAGGGTCACTCTGTGCATGGAAAACAAAAGTCATAGCTAAGAGTATAAAAAAAATAGGAAGTGTAAAAGCAAAAAACAATTAAGTGTACCTATAAATATCAATCAAGAGAAGCGGGGCGCCTGGGTGGCTCAGTTGGTTGGGCGACTGCCTTCGGCTCAGGTCATGATCCAGGAGACCCGGGATCGAGCCCCACATCGGGCTCCCTGCTCGGCGGGAAGCCTGCTTCTCCCTCTCTCACTCCCCCTGCTTGTGTTCCCTCTCTCGCTGTGTTTCTCTCTATCAAATAAATAAATAAAAAAAAATCTTTAAAAAAAAAAAAAAAAAAAAAAAAAAAAAAAAAAAAAAAAAAAAAAAAAAAAAAAAAAAAAAAAAAAAAAAAAAAAAAAAAAAAAAAAAAAAAAAAAA
>PITA01012142.1:0-46581 GCA_004023965.1 Spilogale gracilis | reverse complement strand
TAATAGAGACTGCTATATGAAGAAGATGTTATCTATAAACTTAATGGGAACCACAAATCAAGAAACAGTAAGGGATATGCAAAAACAAAAGTAAGAAACACATGTATATCACTAAAGAAAACCAGAAACCCATGAAAGAGAGAGAGAGTAGAAAGGCTAAGGAAAAAGCTATTAAAACTAAAATCTATTAAAAAATCAAGTTAACCTAAACCCACAAGTGAGTTTTCTCCATGTAAACCTACACGATGTGCCCAGATTATCTATAGGGCAGTAAGTTACAGTACCAATCCTAAAGGAGCTTACACTAAAATGGAATAAGAACATGATTCACATAATATAAGATAGATTATAAAAAAATTCTAGGTGTCCCAATATTTGAGAAATAATACAAGGGAAGTGTGAGATACACAGAAGTTGAAAATGTCTATGCCTCCAGGAAACAGAATGAGGCTAGCATCTTGGACAAGGGGAAGATAAAAACTAATTAACTGATGCCTGTCAAAGCAAAACATGGTAAATAAAACTAACAAAAATATGTCTTTGGAAGGGCAAAACTTTAGTTGTAAACACTTCCTTCTTTCTTTCTTTCTTTCTTTCTTTCTTTCTTTCTTTCTTTCTTTCTTTCTTTCTTTCTTTCTTTCTTTCTTTCTTCTTTCTTTCTTTCACTTTTAACAAAGGGACTATAGCGTATCTCTAGAAAGGCTATTGATTCCTTTTGTTTTTTTTTAAAATTTTTTTATTGTTACTTAAAATTTTTTTCCAGTGTTCCAAGATTCATTCCCCATTCCCCACACCCAGTGCTCCATGCAATAGGTGCTCTCAGTACCCACCACCAGGCTCTCCAATCCCCCCACCCCCCTCCCTCCAAGTCCCTCAGTTTGTTTCTGTGTCCAAAGTCTCTGTTGTTTCATTTCTCTCCCTGGATTACCCTACTTTCCATTTACTTTCGTTCTCCTACTGTCCTCTAGGTTACCCCTTATGCACTGCAAGCAAGTGAAACCATGTGATACTTGACTTCCTCTACTTGGCTTATTTCACTCAGCATAATCTATTCCAATCCAGTCCATGTTGCTACAAAAGTTGGATATTCATCCTTTCTGATGGAGGCATAGTATTCCATTGTATATATGGACCACATCTTCTTTATCCATTCATCTGTTGATGGGCACCTTGGCTCTTTCCACAGTTTGGCGATTGTGGCCATTGCTGCTATGAACATTGGGGTACATATGGCCCTACTTTTCACTACATCTATATCTTTGGGGTAAATGCCCAGTAGGGCAATTGCAGGGTCATAGGGTAGCTCTATTTTTAATTTTTAAAGGAATCTCCATACTGTTTTCCAAAGCGGCTGTACCAGCTTACATTTCCACCAACAGTGTAAGAGGGTTCCCCTTTCTCCGCACCCTCTCCAGCACTTGTTGTTTCCTGACTTGTTAATTTTGGCCATTCTGATTGGTGTAAGGTGGAATCTCAGTGTGGTTTTGATTTGAATTTCCCTGGTAGCTAGTGATGATGAACATTTTTTCATGTGTCTGTTAGCCATTTGTATATCTTCTATGGAGAAGTGCCTCTTCATGTCTCTTGCCCATTTTTTGATGTGTTCATCTTCTTTTTGGATGTTGAGTTTCACTAGTTCTTCATAGATCTTGGATACCAGCCCTTTGTCTGTAGTGTCATTTGCAAATATCTTCTCCCATTCTGTGGGTTGCCTCTTGGTTTTGTTGACTGTTTCCTTTGCTGTACAGAAGCTTTTTATTTTGATGAAGTCCTAGAAGTTCATTTTTGCTTTTGTCTCCTTTGCCTTTGGAGACGTGTCTTGAAAGAAGTTGCTGTGGCCGATGTCAAAGAGGTTGCTGCCTATGTTCTCTTCCAGGATTTTGATGGATTCCTGCCTCACGTTGAGGTCTTTCATCCATTTCGAGTTTGCCTTTGTGTGTGGTGTAAGAGAATGGTCTAGTTTCATTCTTCTATATGTAGCTATATGTAGAGTCTAGTTTCATTCTTCTATATGTCCAATTTGTCCAGCACCATTTATTGAAGAGACTGTATTTTTTTCCACTGGTTATTTTTTCCTGCTTTGTCAAAGATTATTTGCCCATAGATTTGTGGGTCCATATGTGGACTCTCCCCTCTGTTCCATTGGTCTATTGCTCTGTTTTTGTGCCAGTAGCATGCTGTCTTGGTAATCACATCTTTGTAATAAAGCCTGAAGTCAGGTAATGAGATGCCCCCAGCTTTGCTTTTCTTTGTCAGCAATTCCTTAGCAATTCGGGGTCTTTTTTGGTTCCATATAAATTTTAGGATTGTTTGTTCCAACACTTTGAAGAATGTTGGTGGAATTTTGATCGGAATGGCATTGAAAGTATAGACTGCTCTGAGCAGTATAGACATTTTGACAATGTTTATTCTTCCAATCCATGAGCATGGAATGCTCTTCCATCTTTTTGTGTCTTCTTCAATTTCTTTCATGAGTGTTCTGTAGTTCCTCAAGTACAGATCCTTGATTTCTTTGGTTAGGTTTATTCCTAAGTATCTTTCGGTTTTCGGTGCTATAGTAAACGGAATCGATTCTCTCATTTCCCTTTCTATTTTTTTTTGTTGTTAGTGTATAAGAATGCAACTGATCTCTGTGCATTGATTTTGTATCCTGACACATTAAAGAATTGTTGTATGAGTTCTAGTAGTTTGGGGGTAGAGTCTTTTCAGTTTTTCACATAGAGTATCATGTCATCTGCAACGAGAGAGAGTTTGACTCCCTCTTTGCCAAGCTGGATACCTTTTATTTCTTTCTGTTGTCTGATTGCTGTTGCTAGGACTTCTAACACTATGTTGAACAGTAGTGGTGAGAGTGGGCATCCTTGCCTTGTTCCTGATCTCAAAGGAAAGGCTGTCAGTTTTTCCTCATTGAGAATGATATTTGATGTGGGCTTTTGTAGATAGATTTTATGAAATTGAGAAATGTTCCCTCTATCCATATACTTTGAAGAGTTTTGATCAGGAACGGGTGTTGTATTTTGTCAAATGCCTTTTCTGCATCAATTGAGAGTACCATGTGTTTCTTCTCTCTTCTCTTATTGATTTGTTCTATCACGTTCATTGTTTTGCGAGTGTTGAACCACCCTTGCATCCCTGGGATAAAACCCACATGGTCATGGTTGGATAATCTTTTTAATGTATTGTTGGATCCTGTTAGCAAGGATCTTGTTGAGAATCTTGGCATCCGTTTCATCAGTGATATTGGTCTGAAGTTCTCCTTTTTGATGGGGTCTTTGTCTGGTTTGGGAATTAGAGTGATGCTGGCTTCATAGAAAGAGTCTGGAAGTTTTACTTCTGTTTCTATTTTTTGAAAGAGCTTCAGGGGAATAGGTATTATTTATTCATTGAATGTTTGGTAGAATTCCCCAGGGAATCCGTCTGGTCCTGGACGCTTGTTTTTGGGGAGATTTTTGATAACTGCTTCAATCTCGTTACTAGATATAGGTCTATTCAGATTGTCAATGTCTTCCTGTTTCAGTCTTGGAAGTTTATAGATTTCTAGGAATGTATCCATCTCTTCTAGGTTGTTAAACATATTGGCATGTAATTGTTGATAGTAATTTCTGATGATTGTTTCTATTTCCTTGGTGTTAGTCGTGATCTCTCCCCTTTCATTCATGATTTTATTACTTTGGTTTTTCTCCCTTTTCTTTTGGATTAGTTTGTCCAATAGATCTTATTGATTCTTTCAAAGAGCCAGCTTCTAGTTTCGTTGATGTGTTCTACTGTATCTCTAGTTTCTGACTCATTCATCTCTGGTCTAATCCTAATTATTTCCCATCTTGTGTGGGGGGTTGGTTTAATTTTTTGTTGATTTTCCAGTTCTTTAAGTTGTAATGTGAATTGATGTACTCGGGATATTTCGATTTTTTTGAGTGAGGCTTGGATGGCCATGAATATTCCCCTTTGGACTGCCTTTGCTGTATCCCATAGGTTTTGGTTCGATGTATCTTTATTCTCATTGGTTTCCATGAAGTGTTTCAGTTCTTCTTTGATTTCTTGCTTATCCACAGATTCTTGAGCAGGATCGTTTTTAGCTTCCAAGTGTTTGATTTTATTATGAAATTTTTATGGTGGTTGAGTTCCAGTTTCACGGCATTGTGGTCAGAGAATATGCAGGGAATAATCTCAGTCTTCTGGTATCGGTTGAGCCCTGATTTGTGACCTAGTGTGTGGTCTATTCTGGAGAAAGTTTCATATGCACTCGAGAAGAATGAGTATTCTGCTGTTTTAGGGTGGAATGTTCTGAATATATCTCTGAGATCCACCTGGTTGAATGTGTCATTCACAGCTCTTGATTCTTTGTTGATTTTCTGTTTAGATGATCTGTCCATTGCTGAGAGTGGTGTGTTAAGATCTCCTACAATTGATGTATTCACATCAATATGATTCTTTATTTTGTTTAACAGTTGGCTTATATAGTTGGCTGCTCCTATGTTGGGGGCATAAATATTTACAATTATTAGATCTTCTTGATATATAGACCCTTTAAGAATGATGTAGTGTCCTTCTGTGTCTCTAACTACAGTCTTTAGACTAAAATCCAGTTTGTCTGATATGAGAATCACTACCCCGACTTTCTTTTGGGGTCCATTGGCATGAAATATGGTCTTCCCTCCCCTCACCTTCAATCTGGAAGTGTCTTTAGATTCAAGATGAGTCTCTTGTAAACAGCATATGGATGGGTCCTGTCATTTTATCCAGTCTGCAACCCTGTGTCTTTTTATTGGAGCATTCAGGCCATTCACATTGAGAGTGATTATTGATAGATACATTTGTATTGACATCATATTGTCTGTGAAGTTCATGTTTCCATAGATTACCTCTGTAAATTTCTGTCCTGTGTTGCTCTTGGGTTCGTTTCTCCTCTATAGAACCCCTCTTAGTATTTCTTGTAGTGCTGGCTTGGTGGTTGCATAATCTTTTAGACCTTGGGGGTCTTGTAAGCTCTTTATTTTTCCTTCCATTTTGAATGTCAACCTTGCTGGATACATTATCCTTGGTTGCATATTTTTGTCATGTAACTTCCTGAGTATGTCTTACCAGCCCTTTCTGGCTTCCCAGGTTTCTATGGAAAGGTCTGACGTTGTTTTGATCATCCTCCCTCTATAGGTAAGGGATTGCTTTCCCCTAGCTGCCCTTAAGACATGTTCTTTGGTTTTATGATTCACGAATTTCACAATTATGTGCCTGGAGTTTTTTCTGACCTCATTGATCTTGGGGGGTGTCCTCTCTGCTTCTAGGACATGAACATTTGTTTCATTCCCCAGATTCGGGAAATTTTCATCCATGATTTGTTCAACAATATCTTCTAGGCTTCTCTCTGTCTCAACTCCTTCGGGGATTCCAATAATTCTGATATTGGAGCATTTCATGGCATCATTTATTTCCCTTATTCTGTTTTCATGGGATTTTAGCTGTTTGCTCCAAGACTTCTCTTGCTCCTCCTTCTTAATCCATCTGTCTTCTAAATCACTGATATGATCTTAAGCTTCACTTACTCTGGCTGTTAGCATATTTAAATTAGATTGCATCTCATTAATAGCCTTTCTAACCTCAGCTTTCACTTCTGTTACTATCGCTTCTACCTTGAGACTAATGTTCTTTCCAAGTTAGCCATTGCTTGGACGATTGCTGCCCTGAATTCCATTTCTGTCATATTGTTTATGTTCATTTCTAGTAATTCTGTGACCAGGGTTGCAGTCTGAGGGTTCTTCTTCTGTTGGATGTTCCTCCGAGTCGTGTGGAGAGGAGTGGTTGAGGGGGTGTATAGCTAAATATATCAGCCACTATCTAGGTGGATTGGTCGCTGGGAGGTTTTGGAGCAACCAGAATTCACCACTGAAAAGGAAGGAGAAAGAAGAAGAAAACGGAAGAAAGGAAGCAAGAAAAGAAACTCCTGCCAGAGTGGGGCCCAGTAGTAGGATTTATACGGTACAAAACTATTACAGGGTAAAGAAAAGGGCTATCAAGGGTAAATGAAGAAATCAAAAAGCGATGCCCAACCTATATGACCCCCAAGACCAGTATTTATATAATACAAAAGCAAAGACAATTACACAGAAACACTGACAGACTAGATTGGGAAGGTGAGGGCAGACATTCCTCGTGGACAAGGAATGCGTTTCTGATGTTCTCGAGTTTGTCTTGTTATTATTGTTTGAGGAGCCCACTTTCTAAATTATAGGGAGATTAGAACTGGTTGTATATAGGGGTAATATTGAATAGGGATGTAGGATTACCTTGAAGCTTATAACTATATGTATATGTAAAAGATAAAATAAAGGAAAGAAGAGAGAAGAAAGGGAAAAACAGAGAAAACAAACAGGGAAACAAGAGGCAACAACAACAGCAGAAAATACAGGAATGTGTTTGAAAAAATTTCACGGTAAAAAAAAATGTTATGGAGTGTTTTATTGAGTATCACATTGTGATAAAAAGTGGGTTAAAAATTGAAAGAAGAAATACCGTGAGAATGCATTTTTAAGTTTGAAATGAAAGCTTTAAAAGTAAAATTAGAAAAAAGTTAAAAAAGCAAATAAGGTGGAAAACTGTAAAAATAAAGTGTAGGGCTTTTGGTATTTGTAGTCAGTACCAGTTTAATAAATTGCCTTTCCCCCCGAAGTTGGAGTTTTATTGTTTGAGTGTTGTTCTCCTGTGCTTCTGCCTTGCCTTCTGGGGGCGGGGTCTGTCATATTATTTTTGGTCCTTTCTACTTGGGCTGTGTCTCTCTGCTCCCTTACTAGAGACTGGTCTCCATGGTAACCAGATTGTCAGGTTACAGTTCTCTGGTGGGGGAGCGTTGTTCTTTTATGGCCTTTTTCAGCTGCTGAGGAAGTTAGGTCCAAGCAAGATGTCTGCGCCCAGACCTCCTTCCCAGAGAGAGCCTCTATACAGAGAGAGGCTCTTATCCGCCTCCCGGTTGGCAGCCTGTCACAGCCAGCCAGGCGCCGATGCTGGATTGATTTCTGCCCAAGCCCCTGCTTGTCGTTTCACTCCCGTACCTTGAAACTGCAACTGATTTTGGGTCACGCGACCTTGTCTGTGCCCCGGGACCCGCGGCTCCGCAGGTCCCGTGCAAATCTGCAAAATTGCCTTCCCTGGGGTGTCCGTGCCTGGCCCACGGGGTGGAGAGAAGTGGGAGAGAAAAGCAGCGGAGGAAAGGGGAATAAAGAAAGAAAAAAAAAAAGAAAAAAAGAAAGAGAGTGGCAGAAAAATAGACTCTGTTTTTGCTGAGTTCCTTTGCGCCACACAGGGCACTCTTTCTCCCTGCAAAACCCTGCTCCTCTGGCTTAAGCAGTGGAGAGACTCCGCACCCCAGCCCCTCTGAGTTCCCTCGAGCCGCGGGGCACTTCCTCTCCCTGTGGATCCCTGTCTCCCCGTTGCCGAGGCAGAAAATCAGACTCCTTGCCACTGGTTTTGCTGAGTTCCTTTGTGCAACACAGGGTACTCTCTCTCCCTGCGGATCCCTGTCTCCCCACTGCTGCAGTGGAAAAACAGGCTCCGCACCTCCAGCTCTGCTGCATTCCCCGTTCTGCCTCACCCCGAATCAGACTGTAATCTGCTGTTATTCCCTGAGCACAGAGCACTTTCATGCTGGGGTATTTGCTTTCAGTGGTTCAGCTCTGCAGGCTTCCTCCCCCATGCCCCCGTCTCTGGGGGTAAGCCTCGGTCGCTCTCACTTGTTTCTACCTTTTTGCCGATGGTCCTTGTCTCCTGTGGTGATCCAGAAGCGCGAAATATCACATTTCAGGCTGATTTCATTGGTGCTCACAGTGTTCCTGTAGTGTTTTTTTTTTTTTTTTTTTTTTTTTTTTTTTTTTTTTGCAGGAATTGAGCTCACTTCCGGAGAATCCCCAAAATGCGGTCACCTGGCCTTCCGTCATCTTCTGCTGGCCAATTCCTTTTGTTTTAGTCATTTTGATTGTCAACCTAATACTCATAATTTAAAAAAAAATTTTATTATATTTTCCTTTTATCATATTATAGTTAACGTGTTATATTATTTTCAGGTGTACTATATAGTGATTCAGCCATTTCATACCTCACCGGGTGTTCATCAGGACAAGTGCACTCCTTAATTCCGTAATCTCCATTGCCTGTTTCAACCATCCTCCTGACCCCTCACTCCTAGTAACCATCAGTTTGTTCTCTATAGTTCAGTGTCTGTTGTTTGGTTTCTCTCTCTTTCATTTTCCTTTGCTCATTTGTTTTGATTCTTAAATTCCACATATGAGTGAATCATATAGTATTTGTCTGACTTATTTTGCTTAGCCTTATACTCCCTAGCTGCACCCATGGTATTGCAAATGGCAACATTTCATTCTTCTTTATGGCTGAGTAAAGTTTCATTTTATACATATGAGATGACATATATATATATATATATATCCACACAACCATACATATACACAAATATATATACACAAACATATATATATATACAAACACACATATATATACACCAGTTTTTTAATTTAAATTTTACTTAATTATCATCCAGTGTGATATTTTTTCTGAAGTAGAATTCAATCATTCATCACTTACATACAATACCCACTGCTCATTACAAAAATTATCCAGTATTCTTCACCCGTATAGATGTGATACACACACACACACACACACGCACACAGGAATATTACTTAAACACCATAAAGAATGAAATCTTGCTAGTTGCAATCATGTGGATGGAGCTAGAGTGTATGATGCTAAGTGAAATAAGTCAGAGAAAGATAAATATCATGATATCACTCATGTAGAATTTAAGAAAGAAAACATAAACATATGGGAAGGCAGGGAAGGGAGAGAGGAAAATAAAACTACATACCACTTCTTCTTTATTTACTCATTGATCAATGGAAACGGGCTGCTTCTACAATTTGGTTATGGTAAATAATGCTGTAATAAACATAAGGATGCATGTATCCCTTAAACTCAGTGTTTCTGTATTCTTTGGGTAATGCCTGGTAGTACAATTGCTGGATGATAGGATAGTACAATTTTTAACTTTTTGAGGAACCTCTATACTGTTTTCCAGAGTGGATGTACCAGTCTGCATCCCCGCCAACAGTGTAAGTGTATTTCCCTTTCTCTACATCCTCGCCAATATCTGTTGTTTCTAGTGTTGTTGATTTTAGGCATTCTGACAGATGTAAGGTGTGAGGTGATATCTCATTTGAAGCTTTGATTTGTATTTCCCTGATGATGAGTGGTGTTGAGCATTTTTTCATGTGTCTGTTAGCAATCTGTATGTATTCTTTGGAAAAAAATGTCTCTATATATCTTCTGGCCATTCTTAAATTGGATTATTTGGTGTTTTTTGGGGAATTGAGCTTTGTAAGTTCTTTGTGTATTTTGGGCACTAACCCTTTGTTAGAGGTTATCTGCAAATATCTTCTCCTATTCTGTAGATTGGCTTTTAGTTTTGTTGATGGTTTCTTTCTCTGTGCAGAAGCTTTTTACTGCGACGAAGTCCCAATCATTTTTGTTTTTGTTTCCCTTGCCTCAGGAGATATCTAGAAAGAAGTTGCTACAGCTGATATCAAAAGGGTTACTGCCTAAATTCTGCTCTAGTACTGTTACGGTTTCAGATTTCAGATTTACACCTTTATCTCATTTTGAGTTTATTTTTTTGTGTATGGTGTAAGAAAGTGTTCCAGGTTAATTCTTTTGAATGTAGATTACTGGTTTTCCCAACACCATTTGATGAAGATATTGTCTTTTTCCCATTGAATGTTCTCTCCTGCTTTGTTGAAAATTAATTGATCATATAATTGTGGGATTATTTCTGAGTTTTCTACTATGTTCCATTGATCTATGTATGTATTTTAGTGCCAGTACCATACCATTTTTATTAGAACAGCTTTGTGATATAATTTGAAGTTTGGAATTGTGCTATCTCCAGGTTTGCTTTTCTTTTTCAAAACTGCTTTGGATGTTCAGGGTCTTTTGTGGCTCTATAAAAATATTAGGATTTTTTGTTCTAGTTCTGTGAAAAATCCTATTGGTATTTTGATAGGAATTGCATTAAATCTGTGGATTGATATGGGTAGTATAGATATTTTAACAATATTTTTTCTTCCAATCCATGAGTTTAGAAATTCTTTTATTTCTTTGTGTCATCTTCAATTCCTTTCATCAATGTTTTGTAGTTTTCAGAGTACAGGTCTTTCACCTCTTTAGTTACATTTATCCCCAGGTATCTTATTATTTTGGATGTAATTGTAAGTGGGACTGTTCTCTTAATTTCTCTTTCTGCTGTTTCATAATTAGTATATAGATATGCAACAGACTTTCTATCTTGTTACCTTACTGAATTCCTTTACCAATTCTAGCAATCTTTCAGATTTCCTATAAATAGTATCCTATCATCCACAAATAATGAGAGTTTTACTTCTTCCTTACTGACCTGGATGTCTTTTACTTCTTTTTGTTGTCCAGTTGTGGTGGCTAAGACTTTCAGTATTATGTTGAATGAAAGTGATGAAATTGGACATCCTTGTCTTGTTCCTGACCTTGGGGGAACAGCTCTAAGTTTTTCCACTTTGAGTATGAGGTTCACTGGAGGTTTTTCAGATAATGGCCTTTCATTATGTTGACCTATGTTCCCTCTAAACCTACTTTGTTGAGGGCTTTTATCATGAATGGATATTGTACTTTGTCAAGTGCTTTTTCTGCATCTGTTGAAATGACTGTATGGTTTTTATCCTTCCTTTTATTGTTGTGATATATCACGTTGATTTACAAATAGTAACCCACTCTTGCAACCCAGGAATAAATCTCAATTCATCACAGTGAATGATTTTTACAATGTATTTTTTGGATTTAGTGTGATGTAAAGGTTGTTGCATTTAAGTTAATCATGGATATTAGCCTGTAGTTCTCTCTCTCTCTCTCTCTTTTTTTTTTTTTTTTTTCCTGGTGTTTTTATCCAGTTTCAGAATCAGGAGAAAGATGACCTAATAGAATGGATTTGGAAAATTTTCTTCCTTTTCTAATTTGTGAAATAATTTGAGAAGAATATATACTAAATCTTTTTTAAATGTTTGATAGAATTTGCCTGTGAAGCCATCCATTCCTTGGCTTGTTTGTTGGCAATGTTTTTGATTACTGATTCCATTTCTTTGCTGGTTATCAGTTTATTCAAATTTTCTATTTATTCCAGTTTCAGTTTTGATAGTTTCTATGTTTCTAGGGATCCATTTCTTCTAGGTTGCCCAATTTGTTGGCATATAGGGTTTCATTACAATTGTTTGTATTTCTGTATTGTTGGTTATTTTTCTCCTCTTTTGTTGGTGATTTTGTTTGAGTCATTTTGTTGTTGTTGTTTTTCTTATGTGTCTCGCTAGAGGTTTATCAATTTTATTGATCTTTTCAAACAACTAGCCCCTTGTTTCATTAATACATTCCTTTTTTTAGTTTTTATTCATTTATTTATGCTCTAATATTCATTATTTCTTTTTATTTATTTGTTTTTATTACATTATTTTATTTTTCAGTGTTCTGAGATTCATTGTTTATGCTCCACACCCAGTGCTCCATGCAATGCGTGTCCTCAATACCCACCACTGGACTCACCTACCCCCTCCACCCCGCTCCCTTCCAAGACCCTCAAGTTTGTTTCTGAGTCCAAAGTCTCTCATGTTTCATCTCCCTCCCTGATTTACCCCAATTCATGTTTCCTTTCCTTCTCTTACTGTCCTCCATATTACTCCTTATGCTTTTTCCTCTGCTGATTTTAGTTTTTGTTTGTTCTTTTTCTAGCTCCATCAGGTGTAAGGTTAGGTTTCTTATTTGAGATTTTTCTTCCTTCCTGTGGTAGGCCTGTATTGTTATAAGCTTCTCTCTTAGAACCACTTTTTCTGTGTCCCACAGGTTTTGGACCATTGTGTTTTCATTTCTGTTTGTGTCCATGTACTTTTAAATTTATTGTTTTATTTTCTGGTTGACCCATTCAATGTTTAGTAACATGTTCTTTAACCTCCATATATTTGTGATCTTTCCAGATTTTTTTTTGTGGTTGACTTCTAGTTTTATACCACTGTGGGCAGAAAAGATGTGTGGTATGACTTCAGTCTTTTTTAATTAATTGAGACTTGTTTTGTGGGCTAATATGTCATCTGTTCTGTAGAACATTCCACGTGCACTTGGAAAGAATGTATATTTTGCTCTTTTAAGGTGGGATGTTCTTTTTTTTAATATTGTATTTATTTATGACAGTGAGAGATAGTGAGAGAGGGAACACAAGCAGTAGGAGTGGGACAGAGAGAAACAGGCTCCCTGCAATATGGGTCTTGATCCAAGGATTCCAGGATCATGACCTGAGCTGAAGGCAGATGCTTAACAACTTAGCCACCCAGGTGCCCTGAAGATGGGATGTTCTTAATATATCTATAAATCCATCAGTTCTATTTGGTCATTCAAAGCCATTATATTCTTGTTTATTTTCTGTTTTGTTGACCTGTCCTTCAATATAAGTGGAATATTAACATCCATTAGTATTGCTATATTTGTATCAAGTAATTCCTTTATGTTTGTTGTTAGCTGTTTTATGTATTGGGTTCTCCTATGGTGGATGCAAAAATATTTTCAATTCTTATATTTCTTGTTGGAATGTCCTCTTTATAACTATATAGTATTTTTTCTTTGGCTTTTGTTACAATATTTATTTTAAATTCTATTTTTTCTGATATAACTATTGTTACTTGGCTTTCTTTTGACGTCTGTTATCATATTTATCTATTCCCTCACTTTCAATTTGCAGGTGTCTAAAATGAATCTATTATAGGCACCATAGAGATAGGTCTTGTTTTTTCACCCCTTCTATCACCATATGTCTTTTGATTGGAGCTTTTAGTTCATTTGCATTTAAAATAATTATTGATAGATACGTATTTATTGTCACTTTATATTTGTTTTTGGTTCCCTTCTTGTCTTGTCTGATCCCTTCTTGTCTTTGTTTCCTGATTTTCTGTTTTTGTTTATTTTTAATAATGTATTTGGATTTCTTTTTCTTTAATTTTTCATATTTACTAATGGTTTTGATTTCTGGTTACCTTTAGATTGTGTATAACATTTTCTACACATAGCAGTCTACATTAAGATCATGGTTGTTTAAGTCTGAACACACTCTTTACTCCTCTCCTCCCCATGTTTTAGGTATATGGTGTCATATTTTTTTATGAACATTTGAAAATTTTTAATGATTTTTAAAAAGATTTTATTTATTTATTTGACAGTGAGAGAGAAATCACAAGCAGGCAGAGAGGCAGGCAGAGAGAGGAGGAAGCAGGTTCCCTGCTGAGCAGAGACCCCAATGTGGGCCTTGATTCCAGGACCCTGAGACCATGACCTGAGCTGAAGGCAAAGGCTTTAACCCACTGAGCCACCCAGGAGCCCTGAACATTTGAAATTTTAAGTAAAAAAAAAATATCACAACCATTAACTTTGTTACAGTTTGAGGCCCTCTTCGTTCTCCACAATGCTACTAGCATGCTGACAATGAGTTTTCATTGTTTCATCTTATTTAAACTACCATGTTTAAAGGAAGGAAAAAAAAAACTTGGCACACTACCATTTAACTTATTTTAATGTTTCATCACAGATGATGAAAGATACTAAAGTACAGACAAGGAATAATCATAATGTTGTTAAAATTATAAATACAGAATTTTAAATCTAAAACATGTTCTGTTTAAAAATAAATCTGATAATCAATGCAGTACTGCAGGGTCTCTGCTTCTAGTAGGGCTGGACTCTGTCTTCCTGGCATTCCTTGCCTTTATTCATTTTTCCATGTCCTCCATGCCTGTCTCTTCTTCCTTCCATATGTTCAAAGGCCCAAAGATACCTTGTGTTCCTCCTTCAAAGCCATCTCAGTCCATGCCCTGGCCACTACAGAAGCCACCTCTGTCTCCACAATGGCCACCTCTGAACATTCCATGGGGACCACCCATGGTCACCACACAGGTGGTGGAAAGGGTGATAGAAAGCCTTCAGGTTTTGGGGGCTTATATTTGTTGCATCCCACTCTCCGGGTGAAGTTCTGGTTTCCACACCTTGGATTGGGACACTGCCAGTCCCAGCTCAGTGTTGGATGTTTCCTCCCCCAGATAGGTTCCCTTGGGAACCCTGGGGCCCTCTTAAGGGTAAGCCATCTCTGTCTCCTCCACAGCCTCCCATGTGACCTATGGGGTCCCCTGGACCTACAGAGCATGGCAGCAGGATCCCTTTGCCCTCAGGGGAAGCATACCAAACTGCATGTTGTTCATTGGAGGTTTCTTATGAGCAAGAGAAACCTTAAGTTCACTCCCTTGAAAATATTTCCCATCAAGCCATTCCATGGCAATGATGGGAGTTGGTGGGTCTTTGTAAGGCATTGTAGCATTGTCTTTAGGATTTCCTGTTTCCTTGTCCAAGCAGATATGAATTATGGATTGTCTGGCTCCCTTGAAGAAGTATGCCAGATCATCTAGAGTCACACTGTCATTTAAGCCTTGCACATAAATTGCACTGTTGTGAGAGTCTTCATCTAGATCTATAGGTGGTCCTATAATAAAGATCTGGCCTTCCTCCATGGGTTCACTGGGCTTATTGAAACCACCTTGCTTTCCAGAGCTGTGACTCCACCATGTCCTCCTACCTTCCCACCTCTTCTCTGCCTCCATAATCAACCCCCCTCTTTTCCTGCCCTAGTTATTAGGACCACTCATACTCTCATTCTCTCCTGATCTTAAAAACCCTCCAGACTCCTGCCCATAAACACCCATGCTACTGGAGTGGTCCTGTTGGAATAAACTTTGCTTGTGCTCTGTGGGCTATATTGATTTGGAGCCTGGATGTAGGATCCAGCTAGTCAGGAGGTTAAATGGTGTGTCACTACTGCCCATAGATGCTTTGTTGACCATAGCTACTGTGCTGTCCAGAGCTACTTGGCTGCCTATAGATGTTCTCCTGAGAGTAACTGCTCTGGTCATAACTAGTTCATTGTCTAGAGGAATAGGTGATACGTGGATAAGAGGGTGGTGCTGCTACTGTCTGCATGGGGTAGGTCCTAGGTACTTGGGGATAACTGTAATTACTTTTTCCATATCCTAGGCTAGGCTGGTTATAACCCCGTGTGCTAGATTAAGGTTGACTAGTTTCAACAGATTCATTACCATTGTATGATCTTGCAGGTGTGGCAGTTGCTGGCTGCTGCCAGTATGCTTGGTAAGCAGGCTGAATGCCATATGCAGACTGAGCAGCATAGGAGGCCTGGGTGGTAGTAACAATAGCATGGTGGTATCATAAGCACCAGTGCCATACCCCTAGACAGGCGTACTGTATACCTGGGGGGTGGTTGGAGAAGTATAACCTGCAGGAGCCTATCCATAAGAGGTTATATAGGTGGTCTGGCAGAGGTTGTATGGCTCTGACCTGGGTATGGCAGATATCAGTGGGCCTTCCAGAGGTGTGATTAACTTTGCTTCATGAGTGGTCTGTGCATATACTTGAGTGGACTGGGCAGTGTAAGCACTGTAGCACTGCTATGCTGCAGCTTGTCTGTAGGTAACTGTAGTCTATGGATGACATTTTCTCTCCTTCCTTCTTGTTCTCTCAATGACCTTCTCCCTCTTGCTTTTCCAATGGTGTTACATTTTATGTCTCTTTTTTTTGCCCTACTTTTTATTATGTTCATTAGCTTTTGAGGTAGTGCTCGATGATTCATTAGTTGTGTATAATACCCAGGGCTCATCACAATATATGTTCTCCTTAATACCCATCACCCAGTTACAGTCTTCCAACCCCTCCCTTCTGTAACCTTCAGTTTGCTTTCTGGAGTCCAGACTCTCTCATGGTTTGTCTCCCTCTCTGATTTCTTCCCCATCAGTTTCCCCTTCCTTCTCCTGTGGTCCTCCATGTTATTCCTTATGTTCCATATATGAGTGAAACCAAATGATAATTGTCTTTCTCTGCTTGACTTATATCACTTAGCATAATCCCCTCCAGTTCCATCCATGTTGATGCAAATGGTAGGTATTCATCTTTTCTGATGGCTGAGTAACATTCCATTGTATATATGAACCACATCTTCTTTATCCATTCAACTATTAAAGGCCATCTCAGCTCCTTCCACAGTTTGGCTCTTGTGGATACTGCTGTTATGAACTTTGGGGTGCATGAGCCCCTTTTTTCACTACCTCTGAGTCTTTGGGGTAAATACCCAGTAGCATAATTCTTGGGTGTAGGGTAGCTCTATTTTTTACTTTTTGAGGATTCTCCACACTGTTTTCCAAAGTGGATGTACCAACTTGCACAACCACTGACAGTGTAAGAGGGGTCCCCCTTTCTTTACATCTTAACCAACATTTGCTGTTTTTGTCTTGTTAATTTCTGCCATTCTAACTGGTGTAAGGTGGTATCTCATTATGGTTTTGATTTGTATTTCCCTGATGACAAGTGAAGTTGAGCATTTTTTTTTCATGTGTCTGTTGGCCATTTGTATGGCCTTCTTTGGAGAAATGTCTGTTCATGTCTTCTGTTCATTTTTTAACTGGATTATTTGTTTTTTGGATGTTGAATTTGATAAGTTTGTTACAGATCTTGGATACTAGCCTTTGATCTGATATGTCATTTGAAAATATCCTCCAATTACATAGGTTGCCTTTTAGTTTTGTTGACAGTTTCCTTTGCTGTGCATAAGCTTTTCATCTTAATGAAGTCCTAATCGTTTATTTTTTGGGTTTGTTTCTCTTGCTTTTAGAGACATGTCTAGCACAAAATTGCTGTGGCCAAGGTTGAAGAGATTTCTGCCTGTGTTTTCCTTGAGGATTTAGATGGATTCCTGTCTCACATAGAGGTGCTTCATCCATTTTGAGTATATCTTTGTGTATGGTGTAAGATAATGGCCCAGTTTCATTCTTCTGCATGTGGCTATACAATTTTACCAGCACCATTTATTGAAGAGACTGTCTTTTATCCATTGGATATTTTTTCCTGATTTGTCACAAATTAGTTGACCATAGAGTTCAAGGTCCATTCCTAGAGTCTCTATTCTGTTCCACTGATTTATTGGTTTATTTTTGTGTCAATACCATGCTATCTGGATGATCACAGCTTTGTAATATAGCTTGAAATCAGGCATTGTGATGCACCCAGCTTTGATTTTCTTTTTCAACATTCTCCTGGTGACTCAGGGTCTTTTCTGGTTCCATACAAATTTTAGGATTGTTTGTTCCAGCACTTTGAAAAAGTTTGATGGTATTTTTAAATTTTATTATTTTTAATTAATTAATAAATTAATTAATTTACTTTATTACATTACTTTAATTTTTAGGGTCCAAGATTCATTGTTTATGCTCCACACCCAGGGATCCATGCAATACCTGCCCTCAATACCCACCACCCAACTCACACATCACCCCACCCACTTCCTTCCAAGACCCTCAGTTTCTTTTTTAGTCCAAAGTCTCTCATGTTATATCCTCTTCCCTGATTCATCCCAGTTCACATTTTCTTCCCTTCTCCCACTGTCCTCCATATTACTCCTTATGCTCTACAAGTAAGTGAAAATTTGATAATTGACTTTCTCTGCTTGGCTTATTTCATACACCATCATCTCCTCCATTCCTGTCCATGTTGATACAAAAGTTGGGCATTCATCCTTCCTGATGGAGGCATAATATTCCATTGTATATATAGAATATATCTTCTTTATCCATTCGTCTGTTGAAGGGCATCTTGGCTCTTTCCATGGTTTGGTGATTCTGGCCATTGTTGCTATGAACTTTAGGGTACATATGGCCCTTCTTTTCACTACATCTGTATCTTCAGGGAAAATACCCAGTAGTGCAATTGCAGGGTCATAGGGTATCTCTGTTTTTAATTTTTAATTTTTAAAATTTTTTAAATTTTTTCAGTGTTCAAAGATTCACTGTTTATGCCCCACACCTAGTGCTCTGTGCAATATGTGCCCTCAATAGCCACCACCAGGCTTGCCCATCCCCGCACCTGTTCCCTTCCAAGACCCTCAGAATGTTTCTGAGTCCAAAATCTCTTATGTTTCACCTCCCTCCCCAATTTACCTCACTTCTCATTTCCTTTTCGTCTCCTACTTCCTCTATATTACTCCTTATGCTCCACAAATACGTGAAACCATATGATACTTGGCTTTTTCTGCTTGGCTTATTTCACTCAGCATAATCACTTCCAATCTGGTCCATGTTGCTACAAAAGTTGGATATCCATCCTTTCTGATGGAGGTGTAATATTCTATTGTGTATATGGACCATATCTTCTTTATCCATTCATCTGTTGAAGGGCACCTTGGTTCTTTCCACAGTTTGGCAATTGTGGCCATTTCTGCAATGAACATTGGGTTACATATGGCACTTCTTTCCACTATGTCTGTATCATTGGGGTAAATACCCAGTAGTTCAATTTCAGGGTCATAAGGTAACTCTATTTTCAATATTTTAAGGAATCTCCATGCTGTTTTCCAAAGCTGCTGACCAACTTGCATTCCCACCAACAGTGTAAGAGGGTTCCCCTTTCTCTTCATCCTCTCCCACATTTGTTTTCTGACCTGTTAATTTTGGCCTTTATAACTAAGGTATAAGGTGGTATGTCAATGTGGTTTTGATTTGAATTTTCCCTGATGGCTAATGGTGATGAACGTTTATTTCATGTGTCTGTTAGCCGTTTGTATATCTTCTATGGAGAAGTGACTGCACATGTTTTCTGTACATTTTTTTCATGTGATCCTCTTTTTTGGGGGTGTTGAGTTTGAGGAATTCTTTATAGATCTTGGATATCAGCCCTTCATGTGTAGAATAATTTGCAAATATCTTCTCCCATTCTGTGGGTTGTCTCTTTGTTTTGTCTGATTGATTCTTTGCTGTGCAGAAGCTTTTTATTTTGATGAAGTCCCAAAAGTTCATTTTCACTTTTGTTTCCTTTGCCTATGGAGATGTATCTTGAAAGAAGTTGCTGTGACCAATGTCAAAGAGGTTACTACCTATGTTCTCCTCTAGGATTTTGATAGATTCTTACCTAACATTGAGATTTTTCATCCGTTTCAAGTTTATCTTTGTGTATGGTGTCAGGGAATGGGCAACACTTATATGCCATAAGTTAAACAACCTAGAGGATATGGATGCATTCCTGGAAACCTATAAACTCCCAAGACTGAAACAGGAAGAAATTGGCAACCTGAATAGACCAATATCTAGTAATGAGATTGAAGCAGTGATCAAAAACCTTCCAAAAAAACCAAGAGCCAAGATTCCCTGGGGAATCTTATCAACATCAAGGAAGAAATAATAGCTTTTCTCCTGAAGCTATTTCAAAAAATAGAAAGAGATGGGCGCCTGGGTGGCTCATTGGGTTAAAGCCTCTGCTTTTCACTCAGGTCATGATCTCAGGGTCCTGGGATTGAGGCCCACATCAAGCTCTCTACTCAGCAGGGAGCCTTCTTCCTCCTCTCTCTCTGCTTGCCTCTCTACCTACTTGTGATCTCTCTCTCTGTCAAATAAATAAATAAAATCTTAGAAAAAAGAAGCAGAAGGAACACTTCCAGACTCTTTCTATGAAGCCAGCATTACTTTGATCCACAAAGACTGCATCAAAAAGGAGAATTTCAGACCAAATTCCCTGATGAATATGGATGTGAAGTTTCTCAACAAGATCCTAGCTAATAGGATCCAACAGTATATTAAAGATTTTTTTTTATTTGACAGATCACAAATAGGCAGAGAGGCAGGCAGAGAGAGAGGAGGAAGCAGGCTCTCTGCTCATCAATGGAGGCCTTGATCCCAGGATCCTGAGATCATGACCAGAGCCAAAGGCAGAGGCTTTAACCCACTGAGCCACCCAGGCGCCCTCCAACAGTATATAGTATATATTTATACTATAAATATACTATATATTTATACTATAAATATACTATATATTTATACTATAAATATACTATATATTTATACTATAAAAAGATTATCTAACATTACCAGGTGGGATTTATCCCTGGGATGCAAGGGTGGTTCAACATTCACAAATCAAGCCACATGACAGAACAAATCAATAAGAGAAGAGAGAAGAGCTACATGATCCTCTCAACTGAATCAGAAAACGCATTTGACAAAATAAAACATCCGTTCCTGATTAAAACTCTTCAAAATATAGGGATAGAGGGAATATTCCTCAACTTCATAAAATCTATCTATGAAAAACCCACAGCTAATATCATTCTCAGTGAGGAAAACTGACAGCCTTCCCACTGAGATCAGGAACAAGACAAGGATGCCCACTCTCACCACTATTGTTCAACATAGTGTTAGAAGTCTTAGCAACAGCAATCAGACAACACAAAGAAATAAAATGTATTCAAATTAGCAAAGAAGAAGTCACACTGTCTCTCTTTGCAGATGACTTGATACATTATATTGAAAATCCAGAAGAGTCCACCCCTAAACTACTACTAGAATTCATACAGAAATTCACTAGTATTGCAGAATGCAAAATCAATGCACAGAAATAAGTTGCTTTCTTATACACCAACAATGAAAATTTAGAAAGAGAAATTACAGAATTGATTCCATTTACTACAGCACCAAAACCCATAAGATATCTTGGAATAAGTCTAACCAAAGATGTAAAGGATCTGTACTTGAATAATTACAGAGCACTCATGAAAGAAGTTGAACAAGACACAAAAATATAGAAAAGCATTCCATGTTCATGGATTGGAAAAATAAACATTGTTAAAGTGTATATACTTCCCAGAGCAATTTATACTTTCAGTGTGAATGGTATTTTGATAGGGATTGCACTGAAAGTGTAGATTGCTGTGGGCAGCACATACACTTTCACAATATTTATTCTTCCAGTCTATGAGCATGGAATGTTTTTTCCATCTCTTTGTGTCTTCCTCAATTGCTTTCATAAGTGTTTTGTAGTTTCTAGAGTATAGGTCCTTTACCTTTTGGTCTGGTTTATTCCTAGTATCTTATGGCTTTTGGTGCTATTGTAAATGGAATTGACTCTTTTATTTCCATTTCTTCACTACATTGTTAGTGTATAGAAATGCAACTAATTTCTGTGCATTGACTTTGTATCTTGCCACATTCTGAATTACTGTATGTGTTCTAGTAATTTGGGGATAAAGTTTTTGGTGTTTTCCACATTAAGTATCATATTATCTGTGAAAAGGGATTTTGACTTCTTTGCCAATTTGAACACTTTTTATTTCTTTTTTTTTATTTGATTGCTGAGACTAGGGTTCCAGTACTATGCTGAACAACAGTGGTGAGAGTGAGAATCCCTGCCATGTTCCTGAGCTTAAGGGAAAAGCTCTTAGTTTTTCCTCATTGAGAATGATATTCACTGTGAGCTTTTCATAGATGGCTTTTATTATATTGAGGTATGTTCCCTCTATCCTTACACTTTGAAGAGTTTTAATCAGGAAAGGATGCTGTATTTTGTCATCAATTGAGAGGATCATATTGTTCTTGTCTCTTTTTTTGTTAATGTGATCTATCACGTTGATTGATTTGCGAATGTTGAACCGCACTCACATCCCAGGAATAAATCCCATCTGGTCATGGTGAATAATCTTCTTAATGTACTGTTAGATTCTGTTGGCTAGGATCTTTTTTAGAGTTTTGGCATCCATATTCCTCAGGGTTATTGGGCTGTAATTCTCCTTTCTGATGGGATTTTTGCCTGGTTTTAGGATCAGGGTAATGCTGGCCTCATAGAACAAGTTTGGAAGTTTTCCTTTCATTTCTGTTTTTTGAAACAGCTTCGGTAGAATAGGTATTATTTCTTCTTTAAGTGTTTGGGAGAATTCCCCTGGGAAGCCATCTGGCCCTGCACTCTTGTTTTTTGAGAGGTCTTTGATTACTGTTTCAATTTCCTTGTTGGTTGTTGGTCTGTTCAGATTGTCTGTTTCTTCCTGTTTCAGTTTTGGGAGTTTATAAGTTTCCAGGAATGCATCCATTTCTTCCAGATTGCCTATTTTGCTGGCATATAGCTGCTGGTAGTAAATTATAATAATTGTCTCTATTTCCTTGGTATTGGCTATGATTTTCCCCTCTCTTTGATGATTTTATTAATTTGGGTCCTTTCTCTTTTCTTTGGGATATGTCTGGCCAGAGGTGTATCGATCTTATTAATTCTTTCAAAGAACCCGTTTTGAGTTTTGTTGATCTGTTCTAGTATTATGGTTTCTATTTTACTTATTTCTGCACTAACATTTATTATTTCTCTTCTCTTCCTTGGTTTAGGCTTTATTTGCTGTTATCTCTCCAGCTCCTTTAAGTAGTGTAAGATTAGGTTATGTAATTGAGGTTTTTCTAATTTTTTATGAGATGCTTGAATGGCTATGTACTTCCCTCTAAGGACTGCCTTTGCTGTATCCCAAAGATTTGAACAATTCTGTTTTCATTTCATTAGTTTCCATGATATTATTTTCATTCTTCTTTAATTTCCTGATCAACTCTTTCATTCTTTAATAAGATGCCCTTTAACCTCCAAGTGCTTGAATCCCTTTCAAACAATTTTTTAAAAAAGATTTTACTTATTTGATAGAGAGAAACACAGCAAGAGAGGGAACACAAGCAGGGGGAGTGAGAGAGGGAGAAGCAGGCTTCCTGCTGAGCAGGGAGCCGGGTGTGGGACTCGATCCCGGGTCTCCGGGATCATGACCTGAGCCGAAGGCAGTCGCTCAACCAACTGAGCGATCCAGGCGCCCCGAATCTCTTTCAAACTCTTATGACTGACTTCAAGTCTCAAAACAATGTGGTCTGAAAATATGCAGGGAAGAACCCCAATATTTTGTTACCAGTTGAAACTTGATTTGTGAACCTGTATGTGATCTTTTTGGGAGGAAGTTCCATGTGCACTCAAGAAGAATGTGTATTATTTTGCTTTAGGATGGAATGCTCTGTATATATCTGTGAAGTCTATCTGGTACAATGTATCATTAAAAGCCCTTGTTTCCTTATTGATCATCTGCTTAGATGATGTGTCCATTGCTGCGAGTGGGTTGTTGAAGTCCCCTATTAGTATTATAGATTTATCTTCTGCTTAGATGATGTGTCCATTGCTATGAGTGGGTTGTTGAAGTCCCCTACTATTACTGTAGATTTATCAGTGTGTCTCTTTATTTTGGTTATTACTTGGTTGACATAATTGTTTTTTTTCCAAGCTAGGAGCATAAATATTTATACTTGTTAGATCTTCTTGTTAAGGTTAAGGTAGACCCTTTAAGTATGATATAGTGTCTGTCTTCATCTCTTACTACAGTCTTCTGTTTAAAGTCTAAATTTTCTGATATGAGGATTCCTACCCCAATGTTATTTTGAGGTTCATTAGCATGGTAAATAGTTATCCACCACTCACTTTCAGTCTGGAGGTGTCTGTAGGTATAAAACAATTATCTTGTAGATACCATATGGAAGGGTCTTGCTTTTTTATCCAATCTGATTCCATGTGTCTTTTCATTAGAGCAATTAGCCCATTTACATTCAGAGTAACAATCAAAATATGTGAATTTAGTACCATCATATTGCCTGTAATTTCTCTGTTTCTGTAGATTGTTTCTGTTCCCCCCCCCCCCCGGTATATGTTACTCTTTGGATCTGTCTTCACATACAGGGTCCCATTTATGTTTTTTTATGTTTTTATTATAGTATTTTATTTTTTCAATGTTCCGAGATTCATTTATTATACTCCACACCCACTGCTCCATGCAGTACGTGCCCTCAATACCCACCAACAGGCTCATCCCTCAACATCCTCCCTTCCAAAACCCTCAATTTGTTACTGAGTCCAAAGTCTCTCATGTTTCACCTCCCTCCCCAATTTACCTCACTTCCCATTTCCTTTCCTTTTCCTACTTTCCTCCATATTCCTCCTTATGCTCCACAGGTAAGTGAAACCATATGATATTTGACTTTCTCTGGCTTATTGCACTCAGCATAATCTCCTCCAATCTGGTCCATGTTGTTACAAAAGTTGGGTATTCGTCCTTCCTGATGGAGGCATAATATTTCATTATATATATGGACCATATCTTCTTTATCCATTCATCTGTTGAAGGGCACCTTGGCTCTTTCCACAGTTTGGTGATTGTGGCCATTGCTGCAATGAACATTGGATTACATATGGCACTTCTTTTCACTACATCTGTATCTTTGGGGTAAATATCTAGTAGTGCAATTGCAGGGTCATAGGGTAGCTCTAGTTTTAATTTTTTGAGAAATCTCCACACTGTTTTCCAAAGCGGCCACACCAACTTGCATTCCCACCAACAGTATAACAGAGCTCCCTATTCTCCACAGCCTCTCCAGCACTTGTTGTTTCCTGTCCTGTTAATTTTGGCCATTCTGACTGGTATAAGGTGGCATCTCAATGTGGTTTTGGTTTGAATTTCCCTGATAACTAGAGATGACAAACATTTTTTTCATGTGTCTGTTAGCTGTTTGTATGTCTTCTATGGAGAAATGCCTCTTCATGTCTCCTGCCCATTTTTTGATGTGATGATCTTTATTTTGGGATGTTGAGTTTGAGGATTTCTTTATAGATCTTGGATACCAGGCCTTTGTATGTAGTGTCATTTGCAAATATCCTCTTCTATTCTGTGGGCTGCCTCTTTGTTTTGTTGACTGTTTCCTTTGCTGTGCAGAAGCTTATTATTTTGATGAAGTCCCCAAAGTTCATTTTTGCTTTTGTTTCTTTTGCCTTTCTAGACATGTTTTGAAAGAAGTTGCTGTGGCCAATGTCAAAGTGGTTACTGACTCTGTTCTTCTCTAGGATTTTGATAGATTCCTGTCTCACATTGAGGTCTTTCATCCATTTTGGGTTTATCTCTCTGTGAGGCATAAGAGAATGGTCTACTTTCAATATTTTATATGTAGCTGCCCAATTTTCCCAGCGCTATTTATTGAAGAGACTGTCCTTTTTCCACTGGATATTTTTTCCTGCTTTGTCAAAGATGATTTGACCACAGAGTTGCAGGTCCATGTCTGGACTCTCTACTCTGTTCCATTGGTCTATTTGTTTGTTTTTGTGCCAGTACCATGCTATCTTGGTGATCACAGCTTTGTAATAAAGCTTGAAATCAGGTAACATGATGCCCCCAGCTTTGTTTTTCTTTTTCAACAGTCCCTTAGGAATTCAGGGTCTTTTCTGGTTTCATATAAATTTTAGGATTGTTTGTTCCAGATCTTTGAAAAACGTTAGTGGAATTTTGATCACAATGGCATTGAAAGTATAGATTGCTTTGTGCAGTATAGACATTTTAACAATGTTTATTCTTCTGATCCATGAGCATGGATTGCTCTTTCTCCTTTTTGTGTCTTCTTCAATTTCTTTTATGAGTGTTCTGTAGTTTCTTGAGTACAGACCCTTAGCTTCTTTGGTTAGGTTTATTCCTAGGTATCTTATGAGTTTTGGTGTTATAGTAAATTGAATCGATTCTCTGATTTCCCTTTCTATATTTTAATTGTTAGTGTATAAGAATGCAACTGATTTCTGTTCATTGAATTTATATCTTGCCACATTACTGAATTGTTGTATGAGTTCTAACAGTTTGGGGGTAGAATCTTTGGGTTTTGAATATAAATTATCATGTCATCTGCAAAGAGAAAGAGTTGGACTTCTTTTTTGCCAATTTGAATACCTTTTTTGTTGTTGTTGTTGTTGCCTGATTGCTGTTGCTAGGACTTCTAACACTATGTTGAACAATAGTGGCCAGAGTGGGCATCCTTGTCTTTTTCTTGATCTCAATGGAAAGGCTGTCAGTTTTTCCCCATTGAGAATGACATTTGCTATGGGGTTTTCATAGATAGATTTTATGAGGTTGAGGAATATTACCTCTATCCCTATATTTTGAAGAGTTTTAATCAGGAATGGATGCTGTATTTTGTCAAATGCGTTTTCTGATTCAGTTGAGAGGATCATGCAGTTCTTCTCTCTTCTCTTATTGATTTGTTCTGTCATGTTGATTGATTTATGAATGTTGAACCACCTTTCCATCCCAGGGATAAATCCCACCTGGTCATGGAGGTTAAACTTTTTAATGTACTGTTGGATCCTATTAGCTAGGATCTTGTTAAAAATCTTGACATCTGTGTTCAACAGGGATATTAGTCTGAAATCCTTTTTGATGAGGTCTTTGACTGGTTTGAGGATAAAAGTAATGCTGGCTTTATATAACGATTCTGGAAGTATTCCCTCTGTTTCTATTTTTATAAACAGCTTCAGGAGAATACTTATTATTTCTTCCTTGAATATTTGATAGAATTACTCAGGGAATCCATTAGTTCCTGGGCCCTTGTTTTTCAGAGGTTTTTGATCACTGCTTCCATCTCGTTACTAGATATTGGTCTATTCAGGTCGTTAATTTCTTCTATTTTCAGTTTTGGAAGTTTATTGTTTCCAGGAATTCATTCATATCTTCCAGGTTGTTTAACTTTTGGGCATGTAACTCCTGATAGTAATTTCTGGTGATTGTTCCATTTCCTTGGTGTTAGTCGTGATATCTCCCCTTACATTCATAATTTCATTAATTTGAGTTCTCTCCCATTTCTTTTGGATTGATTTGGCCAGTAGTTTATTGATCTGATTAATTCTTTCAAAGAACCAGCTTATAGTTTCATTGATGTGTTCTACTGTATCTATCCTTTCTAATTTATTTATCTCTGCTCTAATCTTAATTATTTCTCATCTTGTGTGTGGAGTTGGTTTAATTTTTTGTTGATTTTCCAGTTCTTTAAAGTGTAAAGAGAGTTGGTGTATTTGGGTTTTTACATTTTTTTTGAAGGAGGCTTGGATGGCTATATATTTCCCCCTTAGGACGGCCTTTGCCATATCGCATAGGTTGTAGATCAATGTATCTTCATTCTCATTGGTTTCCATGACATGTTTAAGTGCTTATTTCATTTCTGGGTTGATCCAAACATTCTTGAGAAGGATAGTCTTTAGCTTCCTAGTTTTTGAATTCCTTCTGTACTTTTCCTTGTGGTTGAGTTAGTTTCAAAGCATTGTGGTCAGAAAATATGCAGGGAATAATCTCAATCATTTGGTATCCATTGAGCCCTGATTTGTGACTTAGTATGTGGTTTATTATGGAGAAGTTCCATGTGCACTCGAGAAGTATGAGTATTCTTCTGGTTTAAGATGCAATGTTCTGAATATATCTATGATATCCGTCTGGTCCAATGTGTCATTCAAAGCTCTTGTTTCTTTGTTGATTTTCTGTTTAGATTATCTGTCCATTGCCAAGATGGTGTGTTAGGATCTCCTACAATTAAGGTACTCATATCAATATGACTCATTATTTTGCTTAACAGTTGGCTTATGTAGTTGTCTGCTTCCATGTTGGGGGCATAAATATTTACAATTGTTAGATCTTCTTGGTGTATTGACACTTTAAGAATGACGTAGCATCCCTCTGTATCTCTGACTAAAGTCTTTGATTTTAAAGATTTTATTTATTTTTTGATAGAGAGAAACACAGTGAGAGCGGTAGAACAAGCAGGGGGAGTGAGAGAGGGAGAAGCAGGCTTCCCAGCAAGCAGGCAGCCCGATGCAGGGCTCGATCCCGGGTGTCTGGGATCATGACCTGAGCCGAAGGCAGTTGCTTAACTAACTGAGCCACCCAGGTGCCCCTGACTATAGTCTTTTGATTAAAATCTAATTTGTCTTGTATGAGAATTGCTACCCTAGTTTTCTTTTGAGGTCCATTGGCATGAAAGATGGTCCTTCATCCCCTCACTTCCAGTTTAGAATTGGAGCATTTAGGCCATTTACATTGAGCATGATTATTAATAGGTATGTTTTTATTGATACTTTGTTGCCTGTGAAATTCTTGTTTCTATGGATTACCTCTATAAATTTCTGTTCTGTGTCACTCTTGAGTTTTTTCCTCTTTTATAGAACCCCCCTTAATATTTCTTGTAGTCTTGGCTTGGTGGTTGCACAATCTTTTAGTCCTTGCTCATCCTGGAAGCTCTTTATCTCGCTTTTCATTTTGAAAGCCAACTTTGCTGGGTATATTATCCTTGGTATCATTTTTTTTCATTTAATTTCCTAAATATGTCTTGCCAGCCCTTTCTGGCTTGCCAGGTTTCTGTGGACAGATCTGACCTTATTCTGATGGTTCTCCCTCTGTATGTAAGTGATCTATTCCCCCTAGCTGCCCTTAAGACATATTCTTTGAATTTATGATTCATGAATTTCACAATTATGTGCCTGGAGTGTTTTCTAGCCCCATTGATCTTGGTGGGTGTTTTCTCTGCCTCTAGGACATGAACACTTTTTCATTCCCCAGATTAGGGAAATTTTAATCCAGCATTTGTTTAACTATATCTGCTAACTCTCTCTCTCTCTCTCTCTCTCTCTCTCTCAGCTCCCTCAGGGATTCCAATAATTCTGATATTGGAATGTTTCATGGCATCATTTATTTCCCTAATTATATTTTCATGGGATTTTAGCTGTTTGTTCCAAGACTTCTGCTCCTCCTTTGCAATCAATGTCTTCTAGATTGCTAATGCGATCTTATGATTCACTTACCCTTATTTTTAGCGTATTCAAAATTAGATTGGTTCTCATTGATAGCATTTTTAACCTCTGCCAGTTCAGCTTTCACTTCTGCCCTTAGCTCTTCCATCTTGACATTAATGCTCTTTTTCAACTTAATCATTGCTTGGATAATTGCTACCCTGAATTCCATTTTTGTCATATTGTTTTTTTTTAAGATTTTATTTATTTATTTGACAGAGAGAAATATAGCCAGAGAGGGAACACAAGCAGGGAGAGTGAGAGAGGGAGATGCAGCCTTCCCGCCAAGCAGGGAGCATGATGTGGGGCTCAATCCTGGGTCTCTGGGATCATGACCCGAGCCGAAGGCAGTCTCTTAACCAACTGAGCCACCCAGACCCCCTCTGTCATATTGTTTGTGTTCATATCCAGTAGTTCTGTGACAGGGTTGCAGACTCTGAGTTTTCTTCTGTTGGGTGTTCCTCCTCTAAATCATTTCAGTGTGGCGTGTTTGAGGGAATATACACCTGATTATATCAACCATGATACAGGTGAGTTGCCTGTTGCAAGTTTTCGGAGTAATCAGAAGTCACCAGCAAAAAGGAAGATTAAGGAAAAAAGAAAGCAAAAAAAAAAATAATAAAAGGGAAAAAGAGTAAGAAAATACCCAGCCATAATGGGCCCTAATGGTAGTATTTATATGGCACCAAAACCAAGAAAAATAAGCAAAAAGACCGTTGAATGTAAAAGAAAGCAGAAAAAAGCAAAAAGCAAAACCAAGCCCAAATGACAACCAGGAATAACACTTATATACAAAGGCAAAAAAGAAAAATACATAGAAACCCTGACAGAAGAATAAGATGGGAAGGTGAGTACAAACCCTTGTGGGCATGGAAGGTATTTCAGTTCTTCTTGGGTGTATCTTTTTATTATTGTTAGAGGACTCAACTTTCTAGTGATATAGGAAAATTAAAACTGGTTTACATATAGGGGTAGTATAGAATAGGAATGAAGGATTTCCTCAACACATATCTATATGTATATTTAAAAAAGAGAGAAAGAAACAAACAAAAACAAGCAAACACAGGTATATGTAAGAAAAAAATTCAAGGTAAAATGTTAATATGGAATGTTGTATTAAATATCTAGTAATAATAAGTGGGTTAAAAAATAAAGAAAACAAGAATCATGAGAATGAATTTAAAATAAAAAAACCCTTAAAAATAAAAATGAAAAAAGTTAAAAAATAAAACAAAATCTGTATCTATAAAATATATAGGTTTTGGGATAGTACCAGGAGCTTGATACATTGTTTTTTCCCCAATGTTGGGGTTTTACAGTCTTATGGAGACCCTTTGGTGGTTATCCTCGTTCTTCTGCCTTGTCTTCTAGGCTAGAAGTTTTTCAGTCAATCTGGGCTGAGTCACCCTGCCCCATATCAAGGGACCGGGCTCTATGGAATCCAGTTTTTCAGGCTTTTTGTTCTTTGGAAGTTTTTGTTGTTTTGCAGCTTTTTAGAGAGTCAGAGCAAAGTAAGCTGTCTGCATCCAGATCTCCATCTCAGAGAGAAGCCTCAGTCATCTCCCCTCTGGATGGTCTGGGACACACAGACTCATTTTCTGCAGTTTCCCCTGCACCCATCCACCTCTCACAAGTAACACGCATCCCCAGTCACCAGCCAGAATGGCTTGAGGCCCCTGCTTGTCCCTTCACCCCCGTGCCACAGAAACAGCAAGTGATATCGGTTTGTGTGAGCCTGTCACTGTCAGGACCACTGTCTGGAGCCCACACCCATGTCGGGTGTTGTCCAACCTTGTGGTCCTGCAAGTCATGCAGGCTGCTGGATGAGTTTTGCCTTGAGAGGAGGTGTCAGTTGCAGTTTCAGGGACTCTCCCTGCCTCCGGGTTCACTCAGGCACCAGGGAGTGCTGTCTACCACAGTTTTAGGTTCCTGCCAGTGATAATCATATTCCCCTAGTTTCCTCAAAAGACTCTTTGTTTTTGAGTGCTTTTAACTAGACTGGAATTTTATGCTGGTCCCCAAGCACAGGGCACTTTCATTTTATGGTATTACTTTCCAATAGGTTGCTTTTAGTGGCTCCCTCCCCCATCTGTTTCTCCTCCAAAATCAGTCCGAGTGCTCTCTCTCTGCTTTACCTCTCTGCTGATGATCTTCTGTCCCCATAGACATCCAGAAGTGTGTAGTTTTACATATCAGGCTGATTTCATAGGTGTTCAGAGTGTCCCGGTAGATATTTAGCTCACTTCAGGAGACCATTTGAAACAGGGTCTCCTACTTCTCTGCCATCTTGTCCCCTCCTCTCAGGGTCCCATTTAATATTTCTTGCAGGGCTGGCTTAATGCTCACATATTGTTTCAGTTTCTGTCTGTCCTGGAAGCTCTTTATCTCTCCTTCCATTCTGAATGACAATCTTGCTGGATAAAGTATTCTTGGCTGCATGTTTTTCTTATTTAGTACCCTGAATATATCATGCCAGGCCTTTCTGGCCTGCTGAGTTTCTATGGATAGTCTGATGTCAGTTTTATATTCCTACCTCTGTAGGTTAGGGATCTCTTGCCTCAAGCTGCCTTTAGGATTTTCTGTTTTATCTCTGAAATTTGCAAGTTTCCCTATTTTATGTCAGTTATTGATCTATGTTTATTGATTTCAGGAGAGGTCCTCTTGGACAATAAAACCTGTTTCCTTTCCCAGTTGGTTAATATCTTATCTATGATTTGCTCAAATATATCTTCTGGAAACCCACTTCACCCTCAGGCATCCTAGTAATTGTGATGTTGGTTCATTTTATGGAATCACTGATTTCTCAAAGCCTCTTCTTATGGTCTATTTGTGTTTTTCTCTCTTTTACCAATCTTCCTTCCTTTCTATCAACATGTCTTCTATGTTACTTAATCTCTCTTTTGTCTCATTTATCCTAGATGTGAGAGCATCCAATGTAGACTGCATCTCAGTTATAACATTTTTAATTTCAGTTTGATTACATCTCATTTCTGCACTAAGGGATTCTTTAGTGTCTTTTATCCTTTTTCAAACCCAACTAGTAACTTTCTAATTGTTATTCTGAATTCCATCTCTGACATTTTACTTATATCCATATCAATTGGATCTGTGGCAGAGAATATTACCTCTGGTTCTTTCTTTTGTTGTGAATTCCTCCTTCTAGTCATTTTGCTTAGAGAAAAATGTATGAACAAATAAACAGCATCAAAAATGTCAATGATGACCCAAGCAAAATACCCACTACACAAATCCAAATAGGTCAGTAACCCAAAAAGAAAATAAAAAGGAAAAAAGAGAGAGAGAGAGAGAGAGAGAGAGAGAGAGAGAGAGAGAGACTGGAAAAGAAAGGGGGAGTGGGAAGAGAGAATATAATCTCACTGTATGGACAAAACAGTGTGATCTACTTGGTTCTGAGTGTATTTTGATCTGTGTTAGAAGACACTAAATCCCAAAATTATAAATAAAGCAAAACACACACACACACACACATATATATATATATATATATATATATATATATATATATATACCAAAATTGAATAGAGTGAAAAGAAGTCAAAATTAGGAATATACCTGTAAAATGTAAATATAAAATATGAAAATTTAAAAAAAGACTTAAAAACAAAGATTTGATAAAAAATTGAAAGGTTATAAAGAAAAAAGCAATGGAAAACTTTAAACTGAAAGATAAATAAATCATAAGAAAAAACCTCAAATCCTATATATTATTTTCCCCTAGTGTTGGAGTTTTACAGTCCTGTATGATCCATAAACTTTATGCACACCTGTTCTTCTAGCTGGTCTTCTAGGGGAAGGGCCTGCTGCGGTACTTCTCAGGTTTTTCCTGTGCAGAGTTTCTCTGCCCCTTTACAGGGACGGGGCTCGGTGTAAGCTTGTCCTCTGTTTGCCTTTTATTTCCTGAAGGTTTTCTGAGCCTCTAGAGAGAATCAAAATAAAAATGGCCACACCTGATCTCCAGACTCAGAGTGGAAAAATCGGGGTCCCCTCTTCAGTAAACCTTCAGTGATGAATGGTTTTCCTTTTCGTATGTGCCAAACTCTGCAGACTCCTGCAGTGCGTGCCTACACTCATCTTCCCAGGGGAAGGTGTAGGATTCAGGGTTAGTGCACTCTGTATGGCCCTGGCACAGAGAGCATCTGCAGGATTGTGCATGCACCTGCTCCACCCCTCCCAGGGGAAGGTAGAAGGGCCGCACATTTTTGTCCTTTGCACGGTCCCCATACTGAAAGCAGTCACCCAGTCAAGCCAGAGCTCATGGCTAATGTGGCTTATGGTGAACCTAGCTGAGATCCCCTTCCCAGGCTTGCTCACCTGTAGTTAGTTTCCCTGCTCTAATGCTTGGAAACTCTACTGGGTCAGGCACCCTCATTATTTTTGTGACTCTGGGGATTCTGAGACCACACTGTCCTACCTAGAATTTTGCCCCTTTTCATCATCTGAGCATTTTTCAGACAGGGATGTTTCTCACTGGAGCAGATTTCTAAGGGTTCTGGTTTTGCCTTACAGGGCTATATCACTGTCTGGTAGCTGGCTTAATGAGGTTCCTTCCCCCCCACCACCACATTTATTTTCCAATATATCCCCTCAGATTCACTTCTCCACACCTCCTACCTTGCAGAAGTTAGTCACTTTTCTACTTGTAGAGTTCCAGACATTCTTTTCTTACATCTCAGGTTGAATTCATGGGTTCAGAATGATTTAATATTTATCTAGCTAAATTCAGGGACCAGATAAATCAAGGCTGCCTACTATTTGGCCATCTTGCCTCCTATTCATGGATCACTTTAATAATGATGCATAAATCTACCATTGGACAAAACAACTATAGATGGAATTCAAGATTTAGTCTGTAGTATAGGAGAAAGGATAGAATTTAGTGTCCAGGGGCCAGAATTTGAATCCTGAATCTGCTCATTTTCAGTTACCTTGTTAACTCTGTGCCTAAGTTTCATTGTCTGTGGAATGACTGCTTTTGAAAAAAAACAAGAGAACATGGACATGGAAACACCTGGCAAAATGATAACCAAGTAGGGATTATTATTAAAATAAATAAGGATCTAACTGCATGAGCTCAGTGGTAAGATTTTATGGGTTTTTGAATTTCATTCTATTCACAACTGTACTCTTTAAATGAGGGCATAGATCGTTGTAAGGAAAGGATCAGAAGAAGGATCATGATCTGGGATCCAAGTTGAAGAGACCTGAGAGGTTAGGAATAGGTTAACATGGAAACAGGCAATTGTTCTAAATACAAATTAACTGGTTTGTTAACACTCATTAACTAATTTAATTCTCTCAATAGTTTTATAAGGTAAAAAGATGATGGCCATTTTATTTCTTTCAAAACATTCCTCTTGTGCCTGGGTGGCTCTCTTCGTTAAGCATGTGCCTTTAGCTCTGGTCATGATCCCAGGATCCTGGCATGGAGCCCCACATCATAGGACTCAATAGGGAGTCTGCTTCTATCTCTCTCTCTGTAACTCCCTCGCTTGTGCTCACTCTCTCTCTCTCTCTCTCAAATACATACATACATACATACATACATACATAGCTCAGGAACATGTACAATGGCTAATTCCAAACTAGAGAAAACTATTTTCCTGCTGCTACATTTCCTTGGGGATATTGGGATTATTCATATATAGTTATTTTTTTTAACTTTAAATTTATTTTATTTTTTTCAGTGTTCCAAGATTCATTGCCCATGCTCCACACCCAGTGTTCCATGCAATAGGTGCCCTCAGTACCCACCACCAGGCTTTCCCATCCCCCCACCCCCTCCCTCCAAGTCCCTCAATTTGTTTCTGTGTCCAACGTCTCTCATGTTTTATTTCTCTCCCTGAATTACCCTACTTCCCATTTACTTTCCTTCTCCTACTGTCTTCTATATTACCCCTTATGCATCACAAGTAAGTGAAACCATGTGATACTTGACTTTTTCTACTTGGCTTATTTCACTCAGCATAATCTCTTCCAATCCAGTCCATGTTGCTACAAAAGTTGGATATCCATCCTTTCTGATAGAGGCGTAGTATTCCATTGTATATATGTACCACATCTTCTTTACCCATTCATCTGTTGAAGGGCACCTTGGCTCTTTCCACAGTTTGGCAATTGTGGCCATTGCTGCTATGAACATTGGGGTACATATGGTCCTTCTTTTCACTACATCTGTATCTTTGGGGTAGTTATTAATAATATCTGCTTTGATAAGCACATATCATAAAAGGAGAAAATAGGAGGGAAATCACCATTCCATCACTTCAGTATAGCTATTGTTAGCAAAGAAATGTATGTTCCCCCAGATTTCTTGTATCTAAATATTTTCACAGAGTTTCAATTATAAATACACCATTTTGAGTCTCACTTTTAATACATTTAATATTGTATTTTCCCAATGTGATACATAGTTTTTGTATTCTTAATATTGGTGGCTAAAGAGCATTTCAACAAGAGATTGTAGTGGACTTTTTGTACTTTTCTCTATTCAGTTATTGGCTTCACTTGTTGTACCGATGAGGACAATGAGGCCCAGAAAAGTCAAGTGATGTGTCGAGGGTCCATAGTTAGTGATAAAGTCACAACACAAAGGCAGATACTTGTTTTAAATACTGCTTTTTTTCCAATAGGCCTCTCTGCATCTGTTCTATACAAAATGAAGGGATGAAAAAGTGTGAAAAAAATCTGCATATTACAGTGAGAGGGACAGAGGAAAGGAGAGAGATTGGGGAGAGAAAAATACTTAAAACATCCATTTGGTCAAAGACTCTGTATTTTCATCCATATGTTTGTATACTCCTTAACATGCCAAGATATTTCCTTTTAGTCAATTCTATTTATCATCTGGTGTGATGGACATGATTTGAAAAATACTATGATAGGGGCACCTGGGTGGCTCAGTTGGTTGAGTGACTGCCTTTGGCTCAGGTCATGATCCTGGAGACCCGGGATTGAACCCTGCATCGGGCTGCCTGCTGGATGGGAAACCTGCTTCTCCCTCTCTCACTCCTCTTGTTTGTGTTCCCTCTCTAGCTGTGTTTCTCTCTGTCAAATAAATAAATAAAATCTTAAAAAAGAAAAATACTATGATATCCAATCTATGTACCAAGGGAACCTGTGTTTGTTCCTCTTTTATGGAAAGAGTATGCTGGTCTTATTATCTTCTGAAAATCAGTCCTGCTAACCTTATTTGGCTATTCCCTGCTTGTCCATTAAATTTCATGAAGCAGTTGCCCTGAAATACCCAAATGGATAGAATTTCAGGGTCACTAGTACTTAGAAACTCCAGTTCATTTGGGGGTGGGGATGATCAAGGGAGTGCAATCAATGGTCAGGCTCTAGATCCAAATAACTGGGTAGAGCCTGTTCAGAGGGAATGGTGAGTTTGTTCAAGGAGCATTTTCTCTAGCTGGGTTCAGTCAAGCTACTTTGTTCCCAGAGACAGTGAAAATCACACAGAGATACAATCCTTGGTCCACTACCTCTTGCTTTAATTAACAAAAATATAATACAGCTTTGAAAATAACTACTTACTCTTTGCCTAGCCATAGGAATGAATTCCCAGCCTGGGGTAGAAAAGAAACAAACTTTATATTATTCCTACTAAAAATCCTAAAACATCAGTGCTTACAGAACTCTCCGAAACCAACCAGCTAGTTTTTATGCTTCATATTCACATAGGGATACCGAGAAAAAGACAATGAAATCACTCGTCTAAAGCCACAAAATACATATGTCACAGAGTTAAGAATAAAATTTAAATATCCAGAACTTTCATCATTGTACCATAGGTCCATTATTGATGAATCTAATCTGGGTAAGTGAGCAGGCAAAAAGGATCAAACCCTACTCAGTCTACACAATGCTTGCAGCTCTACATATATGATCATTTCTCATTGCCACAGCAAATCATCTTAAAGTGGGATGATTATATCTACCTCAGAGTTACTATCTGGATTAAATGACTCAGTATTTGAAAAGCATTAACAAGATTTTGGTGAGCAATGTCAGCAAAATGGTACACTAGGAAGTGCCAAGTTCTTGTCTCATCACAGAATATTGAAAAAAAAACTAGTGCCATATAAATCAACTTTATAGGACTTCTGAAAAACAGTAAAAGTATGACACTAACCAAATAAGTATCTAGTCAAGAAAAGTCCATTTTTAAATTGATGGAAGCGCTTTGTGGTGTTTTTACTTGTCCTTCCTTCACACTATCTCTAATACAGCAGTCTTGGTCTAGAGCAAGTGGCAGCTGGGTTCCCAGTTCCCTCACTGAAGCCAGAAGACACAGAGTAGACTTTCATCTGTTTAAATCATTTTGGTGACAATGAAAGGAATAATGCAAGGTGCTTGTATCTGTATTGCATAATTCAGAAAACAGGTAGGAAAAGCTGCAGGAAGTGCTTATAAAAAATTCAAGTCAGACTAAGAACCCAGAGATGGTTGGGACAAGAGATTACAGTTGGAGAATAGAGTGGATCATCAGACTCCTATAGGAAATGCTGGGATGAAGTCCTTCAGGTAATTAATACATTCAAAATCATCTATATATATGAAGGAATCTAGAGAACCATGAGCATGGCCAAACAAGATGCCCCCAAAATCCTGAAAAGAACGTAAACTTTTACCTCAGGTTGGTTAGTGAGTTCAGAGAAAGCCCAAATAAGTGGTGAAGAGAGCTCTAGCAGAGGTCCAATCTGTAAAACTGTAAAAGGTGGTTATTTCCATTTCCTCTTTCCTTTTTCTTTTCTTTTCTTTTCTTTTCTTTTCTTTTCTTTTCTTTCTTTATTTTCTTTCTTTATTTTGTCTTTCTTTCTTTCTTTCTTTTTCTTTCTTTTTTTTCTTTCTTTTTTTTTCAGTGTTCCAAGAATCATTGCCCATTCCCCACACCCAGTGCTCCATGCAATAGGTGCCCTCAGTACCCACCACCAGGCTCTCCCATCCCCCCACCCCCTTCCTCCAAGTCCCTCAGTTTGTTTCTGTGTCCAAAGTCTTTCTTGTTTCATTTCTTTCCCTGAATTACTCTACTTCCCATTTACTTTCCTTCTCCTACTGTCCTCTATATTACCCCTTATGCACCGCAAGTAAGTGAAACCATGTGATACTTGACTTTCTCTACTTGGCTTATTTCACTCAGCATTAATCTCTTCCAATCCAGTCCATGTTGCTACAACAGTTGGATATTCATCCTTTCTGATGGAGGCGTAGTATTCCATTGTATATATGTACCACATCTTCTTTATCCATCCATCTGTTGATGGGCACCTTGACTCTTTCCATAGTTTGGCGATTGTGGCCATTGTTGCCTTTCTTTCTTTCTTTCTTTCTTTCTTTCTTTCTTTCTTTCTTTCTTTCTTTCTTTCTTTCTTTCTTTTCCCCTGGATTTCAAGGAAATCTCTGTAAAACAGGGACATAGATAAGCTAAAAGTACAGAAATTTTAGTGATCACACATGACAGGGAAAAATCTTTGCAAATATACTTTGGAAAATATCAAAAGAAGTGGATTACTATACTTTTAACAATGGGGAAAAAACCAGCAAATATTGAGGAAGTGTGGGAAGATGATTTTCACTGTTACCACATTATAATAGTCAAATGCCCAATCTCAAAAACAAAATAAAATTACAAAGCATAAAAAGAAAGAGAAAAACATGACTCCTACAAATGAACAAATAAATTGATAGAAAATGTCCATAATAAAGTCTGTATAGTAGATTTACTGGACAACCTCTTTAAAAACTGCCTTAAGTATGCTCAAATTGTTAAGAGAAAAGAAAAAAAAAGTCCAGAAAATAATATATGAGCAAAATTAACTGCCAGCAGATAAAGAAATTATAAAAAAATACACAAACAGAAATTCTGGAGATAAAAAACTAAAATAAGTAAAATTGAATTTGGAGAGTTAAACAGCAAATTAGAGGAAACAAAAGAATTAGTACAATTACATATAAAGAAATCAAAATTATTGAATCTGAAGGAAAGAAAGAGAAAAAAGAAGGAAACTGAACAGACATCATAAGATTTGGGTGCCAGAGCCAGCCTACCACCTCAGTGAACCTCAGGCCTCTAGATCACATCAGGCTTATCCATCCTACCAAGGTGGCCCCATTGTAGCATACACCCTTGGCCAGCACTCATTATAGCTCCAGCCATCATGCCAAGGAAAAACAGGTACAAGGCATTCCAGAACCTTCCAAGCCTAAACCACTTTGGCTCAGATTGCTTGCAAGGCAGTACAAGCACAGAGTCCTCTGGGACCCCTAGATCCTACCTATTTTGGCTCCAGGCATGCTGCCCAGGTAACCTTTGCATGAAGTACCTCAGGAACTGTTGGAGGGAGAGGGAGAAGTAGACTCCCCACTGAGCAGGAAACCCATCATGGGGCTCAATCCCAGGACCCCAGGGTTAACAACCTGGGCCAAAGGCAGACGCTTAACCAATAGAGTCACCCAATCCCCCTCCCCAGAGTTGCTTCTAATTTTTAATATTAAAAATAATTCTGCTATGAACATTTGTGTGCATGTTTTAATTCAAATATTTTTAACATAAAGTGTTATATTAATTTCAGGTGTGCAATATGATTCAACAATTCTATACATTTCTCAGTGCCCATAAAGTTAAGTGTACTCTTAATTTCCTTTATCTATTTCACTCACCCCTCCCCCCCGACCCATCTCCCCTCTGGCAAACACCATTTTTTTCTCTGTATTTAAGAGTTTAATTTTTTGTTTGTTTGTCCTTTTTTTCTTTGTATGTCTGTTTTGTCTCTTAAACTGCCCATATAAGTATACTCATATGGTATTTTCTGTGTCTGACTTATTTCATTAACCATTATACCCTTTAGAGCTATACTCGTTGTTGCAAATGCAAGATTTCATTCTTCTTCATGGCTTAGTAACATTTCAGTGTGTGTGTGTGTGTGTGTGTGTGTGTGTGTGTGTGTGCATGTGCGTGTGTACCATATCTTTATCCATTCATCTATCAATGGATACTTAGGTTGTTTCTGTATCTTGGCTATTGTTAATAATACTGCTGTAATTGTAGAGGTACATTTATTTTTTGCACTAGTGTTTTCATATTTTTGGAGGAGAGTAAAAGCCCAGTAGTTGAAATACTGGATTATACGATAATTCTGTTTTTAATTTTAGAATTATCCCCTACTGTTTTCCACAGTGACTGCACTGATTTGCATTCCCACCAACAGTGCATGAGGGTTCCTTTTTATTCACATCCTTGTCAACACTCGTTATTTTTGTATTTTTATTTTAGCCATTCTGACAGATGAAAGTAATATTTTATTGTGGTTTTAGCTTGCATCTCCCTAATGAGTAGTGATGTTGAGTGGTTTTCAATGTGTCTGTTAGCCATTTGTATGTCTTCTTTGGAAGATATTCCTGCTACCCAATCTACAGCTTCAATGCAATCCCTATCAAAATTCCAATAAAAAAATTCCAACAACATATTTTACAAAACTAGAGCTAATCATCCTAAAATTTGTATGAAACCACAAAAGACCTTGAATAGCCAAAACGATCTTGGAAAAGAACAAAGTTGAATGTATCACAATCCAAGTTTACAAGATATATTACAATGTTGTAGTAAACAAAACAGTATGGTGCTGGCACAAAAATAGACATATAAATCTATTGAACAGAGTATAAAGTCTGGAAATAAACCCAAATTTATATGGCCAATTAATCTATTCCAAAGGAAGCAAGAATATAAAATGGAGAAAAGACATTCTCTTCAATAAATGGTGCTGGGAAAACTGGACAGCTATTTGCAAAATAATGAAACTGGGTTACTTTCTCATATCACACACAATAATAAATTAAACATAGATTAAGGACCCTAAATATGAGAACTGAAACCATAAGAATCCTAGAAGAGAGGGCAGGCAGTAATTTCTCTGATATCTGCTGTAATAATATCTTTCTTGGCATGTTTTCTGAGGTGAGGGGAAAAAACAAAAATAAACCACTGGGACTACATCTAAATAAAAAGCTTCCACACAGCAAGGGAAACAATCAACAAAACTAAAAGACAACCTACTGAATGGGAGAAGATAGCTGCAAGTGACATATCTGATAAAGGGTTGTATCCAAAATATATAAAGTAGTTATACAACTCAACACCCCAAAACCAAATAATCCAATTAAAAACGAGTGCAAGTTTTTGTGTGATTATGTGCTTTTAATCATCTTGGGTATATGCTAGGAGTTAAATTACTGGATAATGTGGTAATTCTTATTTTTATCCATTTGTTGAAATATGAAGCTATTTACCAAAGTGGCTGCAAAATTTTACCTTTCCACTAGAAATGTACAAGTTTTTTATTTCTTCACAATCTCAGCAACATTTGTTATTCTCTGTTTTTATTATAGCCATTCTAGTGAATGCGAAGTGGAATCTCCTTGTGGGTTTGATTTGCATTTTCATGATGGTTAATGATATTTAACTATTTTATTTTATTATATTATTTTATTTAAATTCAATTTATTAAAATATAGTGTTTCATTATTTTCAGATGTAGAGTTCAGTTATTCACCAATTCTGGGAATTAAAATTCTGGGAATTAAATATTATTTGTCATATAGTTGTTCATAGATTATATAATATAATTATATTATATAATCATATGTAATAGTTCATAATATATAATATGTAATACTTCATAGTATTATATAATGTAATTATATAATTATTATATATGTTATATAGCATATTATTTTATATATAATATATTATTTATTAAGATAATTATAATTATTTTTATTTATACAAAGTTAGTAGTTATGACAGTTCTTTAATTTATGATTTTCAGTTCAGTTATTCACCAATAATACTCACGTGCCCTCCTTATTGCCCATCACCCAGTTACCCAATCCATCCACCTTCCCTCTAGCAACCTTCTGTTAGTTTCCTATAATTGAGTCTCTTAGATTGTCTCTCTCTCTGATTTTGTCTTATTTTATTTTTCCCTCGCCTCCCCATGATCCTCTACTTTGTTTTTTAAATTCCACATAAGAGTGAAACCATATGATAATTGTCTTTCTCTGATTGCCTTATTTTGCTCAGTATGGTGCTCTCCAGTTCCATCCATTTCGTTGCAAATGATAACAGAATACAAATTCTGGAAACAAGCCCAAGTTTATATGGCCAATTAATCTATGACAAAGGAAGAGAAAGCAAGAATATAAAACGGAGAAAAGACATTCTCTTCAATAAAATGGTCATGTGATTTCTCTTTTGTATTCTACTCATGTGGTATATTATATCAACTGATTGTTGTGTATTAAGCCAACATCGCATTCCTGGGATAAACTTCAATTGGCAATGATATAAATCTTTTACACTACAGATTCAGTTTGCTTGTTTTATTTGTTTGTTTTTAGAACTTGAAGTCTATATTCATAAGAGATATTGGTCTGTGTTTTTTTTTTCTTGTCTTTGTTAGATTTGGTAATATTTGTCTCATAGAACAAGTTACATAACATTCCTTCCACTTCTATATTTTGAAACAGCTCATAAAAATTAATATTAATTCTTCAATTGTTTGGCAGAATTTTCCAGTGAACCCATCTTGTCCTGGGCTTGTCTTTGGGGGAAGTTTTCTGATTACTAATAAAATCTCTTCACTTGCCATAGGTCAATTTAGATTGTTATTTTCTTCTTGAGTCACTTTTCATGTTGTGTAAAATTCTGAGAATTAAATATTATTTGTCATATAGTTGTTCATAGATTATATAATATAGTTATATTATATAATCATATATAATAGTTCATAATATATAATATGTAATACTTCATAGTATTATATAATGTAATTATATAATTATTATATATGTTATATAACATATTATGTTATATATAATATATTATTTATTAAGATAATTATAATTATTTTTATTTATACAAAGTTAGTAGTTATGACAGTTCTTTAATTTATGATTTTAATAATTTGAGTCTTTTGTTTTTTCATCAGGGTAGCAAATTATTGCCAAATTTTTTTATCCTTTTGAAGAACCAAGTTTTGGGTTAATTGATATTCACTTTTCTTTGCCTATTCTCTATTTCTATGACTTTTCTCTGATCTTATTCGATCCTTTATTCTGTTTGTTTTGGGTATGTTTTTCTCTTCTTGTTCCAGTGTCTTAAAATGGAAGTTCAGGTTAGTGACAAGAGGTTTATTCTCTCTTAAGGTAGGATTTTAAGTGAATAAATTTGCCTCTAAGCACGGCATCCAATTTTTTCTTCTAGGTTTCTGAGCTCTTTTTCAATTTCTCTTCTCCTTTATCTTGCATTAAGTGGGTATATTCTAGTGTAATATTTTAGTTCATTTAATTTTCTTGGTCATATATATGTTTTTGAGTTATTTTCTTAATGGCTCCTCTAGTACCCATAATATCAATCTTAACATTTAAGAAAACACTTCAGTTTTGTATCAGCTTAATTCCAAAGTGATATATATACATATACATATGTATATATATATATAATTATATATATATATATAATTATTAACATGTTATTCATATAAAACTATATCAATATCGCTTTTGTTTCCATTGCCTTTGCAGACATGTCTTGAAAGATGTTGCTGTGGCTGATGTTGAAGAAGTTATTGCCTATGTTTTCCTCTAGGATTTTAATGGATTCCTGTCTCACATTGAGGTCTTTCATCCATTTACAGTTTATCTTTATGTATGGTGTAAAAGAATGGTCTCGTTTCATTCTTTTGTATGTAGCTGTCCAATTTTTCCAGCACCATTTATTGAAGAAACATTCCTTTTTTTCATTGGATGTTTTTTCTTGCTTTGTCAAAGATTATTTGATCATAGAGTTGAGAGTCCATATCTAGGCTCTCCACTCTTCCACTGGTCTATGTATCTGTTTTTGTGCCAGTACTGTGCTGTCTTGGTGATCACAACATTGTAATATAGCTTGAAATCTGGTAACATAGTGTCTTAGCTTTGTTTTTCTTTTCCAATATTCCTTAGTGATTCAGGGTCTTTTCTGCTTCCATACAAGTTTTATGATGGTTTTCTCCGGCCCTTTGAAAAATGTCATTGGTATTTTGATTGGGATGGCATTGAAAGTATAGATTGCTCTGGGCAATAGACATTTTAAGAATGTTTATTCTTCTGCTGCATTAGCATGGAATGCTTTTCCATGTTTTTGTATCATCTTCAATTTCTTTAATGAGCGTTCTATAGTTCCTAGAGTTTAGGTCCTTTACCTCTCTGGTTAGGTTTATTCCAAGGTATCTTATGGTTTTGGTGTTATTATAAATGAAATTGATTCTCTAATATCTCTTTCCACAGTTTCATTACTAGTATATAATAAAGCAACTGATTTCTGTGCATTTATTTTCTATCCTGCCACATTACTGAATCGCTGTGTGAGTTCTAGTAATTTTGGGTGGAGACTTTTGGGATTTCCACAAAGAGTGTCATGTCATCTGTGAAAAGAGAGAGTTTAACTTCTTTTTTGCCAATTTGAATACCTTTTATTTCTTTTTGTTGTCTGATTGCTGTTGCTAGAACTTATGATACTATGTTGAATGACAGTGGCAACAGTGGGCATCTTTGTCATGTTCCTGATCTCAGTGGGGAGGATCTCAGATTTTCCCCATTGGGAATGATATTCACTCTGGGTTTTTCATGGATGGATTTTATGAAGTTAAGAAATGTTCTCTCTATTCCTATATACTGAATAGTTTTAATCAGGAAGAGATGCTGTATTTTGTCAAATGCTTTTTCTGCATCAGTTAAGATGACCATGTGGTTCTTGGATCTTCTCTTATTTGTGTGTTCTATCACACCGATTGATTTGTGAATGTTGAACCACCCTTGCATCCCAGGGATAAATTCCACCTGGTCCTGATGGATAATCTTTTTAATGTATTGTTGTGTCCTATTGGCTAGGATCTTCTTGAGAATCTTGGCATCTGTATTCCTCAGAAATATTGGTTTGAAGTACTCCTTTTTGAAGGGGTCTTTGCCTTCTTTGGGGTCAAGGCAATGCTGGCCTTACACAAAGAGTCTGGAAGTTTTCCTTATGCTTCTATTTTTTTTTAAAGGACTTCAGGAAAATAGGTAGTATTTCATCTTTGAATGTTTGGTAGAATTCCCTGAGCAATCCATCAGGCCCTGGACTCTTGTTTTTTGGGAGGTTTTTGATCACTGCTTCAATCTCTTTATTAGTTATTGGTCTCTTCAGGTTTTCAATTTCTTCCTGTTTCAGTCTTGGAAGTTTATTGGTTTCCAGAAGTGCATCCATTTTTTTAGGTTGCTTAACTTATTGGCGCGTAACTGTTGATAATAATTTCTGATGATTGTTTCTATATCCTTGGTGTTAGTCATGATCTCCCCCCTTTCATTCATAATTTTATTAATTTGGGTCTTTTATCCTTTCTTTTGGATAAGTCTGGCCAGTGGTTTATCAATCTTATTAATTCATTCAAAGATCTAGATTCTAGTTTCATTAATATGTTCTACTTTGTTTCTGATTTTTAATTCATTGATCTCTGCTCTGATCCTAATTATTTCCCTTCTTGTGCATGGGTTGGGTTTAATTTGTTGTCGATTTTCCAGATCTTTAAGCTGTAAAGGTAATTTGCATATTTTGGATTTCTCTATTTTTTTGAGAGGTCCTGATAGCTATGTATTTCCTTCTTAGGACCACCTTTGCTATATCCCATAGATTTTTTTTTATTCTTTTCTTTTATTGTTACTAAATTTTTTTCCCAGTGTTCCAAGATTCATTCCCCATTCCCCACACCCAGTGCTCCATGCTTTAGGTGTCCCCAGTACCCACCACCAGGCTCTCCCATCCCTCCACCCCCTCCCTCCAAGTTCCTAAGTTTGTTTCTGTGTCCAAAGTCTCTGTTGTTTCATTTCCCTCCCTAGATTACCTTAGTTCCCATTTACTTTCCTTCTCCCACTGTCCTCCAGTTTACCCCTCATGCACCGCAAGTAAGTGAAACCATGTGATACTTGACTTTCTCTTCTTGGCTTATTTCACTCAGCATAAACTCTTCCAGTCCAGTCCATGTTGCTACAACAGTTGGATATTCATCCTTTCTGATGGAGGCATAGTTTCCATTGTATATATGTACCACATCTTCTTTATCCATTCATCTGTTGATGGGCACCTTGGCTCTTTCCACAGTTTGGCGATTGTGGCCATTGCTGCAATGAACATTGGGGTGCATATGGTCCTTATTTTCACTACCTCTGTATCTTTGGGGTAAATGCTCAGGAGTGCATAGGGTAGCACTCTAGGTAGTAACACCAGGGTCATAGGGTAGCTCTATCTTTAATATTTAAGGAATCTCCACACTGTTTTCCAAAGAGGCTGCACCAGTTTACATTCCCAACAACAGTGTAAGAGGGTCCCCCTTTCCGCATCCTCTCCAACACTTGTTGTTTTCTGTCTTGTTAATTTTGGCCATTCTGACTGGTGTAAGGTGGTATCTTAGAGTGGTTTTGATTTGAATTTCCCTGATAGCTAGTGATGCTGAACATTTTTTCATATGTCTGTTAGCCATTTGTATATCTTCTACGGAGAAGTGCCTCTTCATGTCTCTTGCCCATTTTTTGATGTGTTCATCTTCTTCTTGGGTGTTGAGTTTCAGTGGTTCTTTGTACATCTTGGATACCATCCCTTTGTCTGTAGTGTATTTGCAAATATCTTCTCCCATTCTGTGGGTTGCCTCTTTTGTTGATTGTTTCCTTTGCTGTCCAGAAGCTTTTTATTTTGATGAAGTCCCAGAAGTTCATTTTCGCTTTTGTCTCCTTTGCCTTTGGAGACGTGTCTTGAAAGAAGTTGCTGTGGCCGATGTCAAAGAGGTTACTGCCTATGTTCTCTTCCAGGATTTTGATGGATTCCTGCCTCACATTGAGGTCTTTCATCCATTTCGAGTTTGCCTTTGTGTGTAGTGTAAGAGAATGGTCTAGTTTCATTCTTCT
>PITA01012141.1:0-63418 GCA_004023965.1 Spilogale gracilis | reverse complement strand
TGGCCGAGGAGTGGGAGAGGACAGGGGCGGCGCGGGGCGGGGACAGGCTAGGGTGAGTCGGGCTGTGGGGTCGCGGAGGGAGGAGGGCGAGGAGGAGGGCGGAGGCCTGGCCTCCATCCGGAAGGCCGCGTCCCTCTTCCAGCCGGAGACAGTGGCCCGGGACAGCCCTTACTAGTTCATCCCGGGAGGTCCGGCCGGGGCCGCCTGGGGCCCGCGGGGCGGGGAGGGTCCCGACGCGCCCGCCGAGCCTCGGCTCTTGCGCTGCCGCCGCGCCCAGGAGGTTTCCGGTCACAGCACGTTTCTCCGCGTTTCAGCGCTTCCCAGACGGTTCTCCAGCCGCCGCCCGTCCCTCCTTTGGCGCCGCACCCCGCGCCCGAGGGAGGAATGTCTGAGTCGTGACCCTGGGTGCTTCTTGGTGGGCAGAGGGGTGGGGGGCACTCAGCGACCCCCTCGCGGGATCTACTGTGTGCCGGGTGCGGTGCGGGTGAGTGGGATGGGGGCTGGAATACCAGCAACCGGGAGGACCCCCGAGAGAGGGGCAGCTGTGGGGGTCTGGTCCTGGGGTGTGTACGCTGGGGTTGGAGGAGGCGTGGGCCTTGAAGGTGGGGAGAGAGCGATCTGTGCGGTGGAGAGGTGGGTGCCCCAGGCAGCGGGAGAGATGTGATGGAGGCGGGGACATGGCTGGAGGGGCGGGAGGGGAGCTGGAGGTTCCAGGTCAGTCCAGTGCCCTGCAGAGCCTGCCCGGTGCAAGGCGTCGCGCCCACACTCGGCAGTGTGACCCGGCAAAGGTAGCCTTTGTGAGCTCTTTGGCCTTGGTGTCCTTTGACTAGTGGGACAATAGCTCCCTGTGGGAAAGATTTCCAAGGCCTGTGAATGAAGTTGTTGCGCCTTTCCCAGCATCAGGCAGCTTAATAAACTTAGCCCCTTTCCCTTCTGGAGGGAGAAGTAGTCAGCTTGTGAGGCTTCTGTAGGCACTGGGAACACAGCTACAAGCGGAACAGAGTCCAACAGAATCCCTAAATTCGGAATGGGTGCTGGCCTAGCCGGTCATCTGTTTCTGGAATTCACATCCCCTTACAAATGGGGTCTACATTAAAGCCAGGGGCTCGACTTTTTTATTCTTTTTAAGAATTCTTACACATCACAGCAGAGGGAACTTACTGATCTGCCTGCTTCAGCGCGGACAGGCACACACAAAGACACACATTCGATGGCATTCCCCCCTCATAGGTGCATAAAACCACCCAGGTTATCCTCAACCAGAATTCCTTGATTTGCAACCCTACGTTGGGTTTGGGATTCTAGCTTTAATGGTAGAGAGCGAACAGGGTCTGAGAGGTGGGACCCCAGTACTGTTACGGCAGAGCCGTAGGCAAAACTTGGGGTACCAGGGAGGCCTGCTGTCGGTGACAGAGCACAGAGCAGAGATACGTGCCTGAAGTCACACAACTTGTGAGCTGGGCTTTGTGGCATTTTGACCCTGATAACTCACTGGAGTATTGAGAATCTCCTGGCAAATCATTTCCATGACTCAGGGTCACCACCTATAAATTAGGGGCAAGGACAGGGCTGTGGGGCTTCCCTTAGGGTAGGTGCAGTCTTAAATAGCTCCTCCCACCTTAAGGCAGTTGGTGGGTGGGACTGTCATTTTTGTGGGACGGTGTGGGTGCCGCCTCCCAGTGAGTTCACTGCCCTGGCATGGCGCAGGCAACAGGGAGGAGCCAGGAGGAGCCTCGTGGGCAGGGTGGTGCCCCTCCCCCGCAAAGGGAGGGGAGGAGGAAGGCTAGACAGGTGTGGCACATCTGGTGGAGAGAAACATCATTACACTGGGGTTCTCAGTATCCTCTTCCCAGGGGCAGAGGACGGCTGTCTGAATGCCTGGATGCTGGCCAGGACTGGGGAAGCTTCCCTTTGTAACAAATGCGGACTCTGGTTTAGGAGGCGGTTTGATTGATGGCACCGTCGGGGCTGCGCCACATTACATGCTCACCCGTGTGCACCTTCTTCCAGCCTTAGCGCTGCGGTCAGCCAAACCCTCCTGACCCTGGCCCCCCCTCCTTTCCTTCTCCAGGTGGGTCCCGCTCTGACGAAAGGCTCCGAAGGAGCTCTTGAACGTCATCGAGACATCTCAGTGATGGGGCGCCTTCGTGGCTCAGTCAGTTAAGCACCTGCCTTTGGCTCAGGTCATGATCCCAGGATCCTGGGGTTGAGCCCCACATCGAGGCTGCCTGCTCAGGGGGAGTCTGCTTCTCCCTCTCCCTCTGCCTGCCACTTGATCTGCTTGTGTACTCTCTCTGTGTATAAATAAATACATTTTAAAAAATTCCCAGTGAACCCTGGAGACCGCATTGGCTTGTGAGACCCCCCTTCATTCTGGCCTGGCTATTGTCTTCCCGCCCCTTTATCCTGTCAGCATTATGCTGCCCCTCTCCTCAGCAAGCTCATTTATACAATTTCACCTGTAATTAAACACCCTCATATACACACCTAGAATGTTCTCTCCTGCCTCGGTCAGTCCTTGCCATCCTCAAAGGCTCACGCAAGCCCCACCGTCTTCAGTCCTTCCCTAATGGCGCCAGCCGGGCTCTGGGAAACAACAGAGCATTCGGGAGCCCCTTCACACACTTGTATGAGATCGTGAGGGACCTGTCACTGTTTCATGTTTATGAATTTTAATTTTTCATCTGGCATGTAGGTTCCCTGGTGACAGATATGTCTTCGTATTCCTACGGTAGCGAAAGTGATGCTGAATGTGTTTCAGGCTCTTGCTAAATACTTCTGGGTTTAACTGGTAGGTTGTATTCATTTCTTTCTCCCCATCCTGGGGCTGTAGGCCAAGCCCAGCTAGGAAGATGAGGGGGGTTCTTGGTAAGACGGAGGAAAGCGGGGTACTGACACGCCAGGGCCCTACTGAGGAGAGCAGTCAGCTTGAACAGCGTTTTCATTATCTTTCCAGTGTGACAACCTCCTCCTCTCAAAACCTAAGTGACTTAAAACTAACCATGTGTCGGGGCGCCTGGGTGGCTCAGTCATTGGGCTTTTGCCTTCAGCTCAGGTGATGATCCGGGAGACCCGGGATCGAGTCCCGCATCAGGCTCCCTGCTCAGCAGGAGGCCTGCTTCTCCCTCTCTCACTCCCTCTACTTGTGTTCCTCTCTAGCTGTGTTTTTCTCTGTCAAATAAATGAAATATTAAAGAAACAACAACAACCGTGTGTTTGCTCGTGAGCCTGCCAGCTGGGCTGGGCTCAGGCAGCGCGGGTCCAAGATGGCCTTCCTCCCATGGCTGCGGTCAGTGCCGGCCCTCAGCTGGAGCCCCTCAGCTCTCCGCGGAGCCCCTTATCCTTTCCATGGGCCAGGTCGACTCTCAGCAGCATGGCTGCTGCCTTCTGGGAGGACTTTCTTACCAAGGCCTAGCAGTCACTCAGTGTCACTTCTGCATTCTGTTGACTAAAAAAGCCCCAGGGCCAGCCAAGGTTCTGAGGGGACATGGACCCCATCTCTTGATAGGAGGAGTGGCGAGAGTCACACTGCAAAGAGGCAGGTGGGATGGGAGGGATGGTTGTGGCTGTTTGTAGAACCATACTACCTCATCAAGAGAGGCAGGACTTTTAGAAATGTTGCTGTGCGATCACCTAGGAGGGCCCTTCCCACGCCCCCCCCACCTCCACTCCCCCCCCCTGCACATGACACTCCCCGTGCCTCCTCCCCTTCTTAGCTCTCCAGATCCAGATAGGAATGCCCTCCAGTGCTGCCAGAGGCTAGTGATTGGGGACGCTAGTGATTGGGGCCTGAGGATGTGGGGAGGACCGGGGTGGAGGGAGGGAGCCACCATGGGGAGCGAGGAAAAGAGGAGGGCTGAGAGGGGGGCTGCTGAGGCCTGAAGCGCTTAGGTGCCCACAGGATCCAGAGGAAAAGTTAGCAATGGTTGGATGCTGCCTGTGATCCCAGTGTCAGACTAGGATCACTTTCTTTCCGACAGGTCAAGTTTACCTTCCGACTTTCCACCCCCGAGGGGCACAGGTTCAACAAGTATCTGCGTGGATGTTAAGAATTTCCCTCTAATAGAAAATCCAGAAGAGCTGTGTGTTCAAATGGTTGCTGGAGGCTTTTCTGGAAGGAAAAACCCCTTGTCTCTCATCCGATGGTTACTGAGCATCAAAAGGTGAAGCTGTTGGCTGCAGCTGTGTGATTCCAAGCCCCCTCGGTGGTGGAGAGGGCCCTTCTGAGCAGGCATGGCCCCTCGTGGTCACCGCAGGACACCCCTCCCGCCACCACCACCATTAGTCCTTTCCTGTGTCTGCAGCCTTCTGGGCCTGGGCCCCTCTGGCCTTAGCCCTCAGGTGGGAAGACGCCAGATCCCTCTAGGGGCCCTGGTGCAGCTCAGCTATCTCTGGAGTAAAGTCAGGAGCAGGCCAGGAAGCTCTGATACCGCTGAGTGCTGGGCTGGCTCAGTTGGTTAAGCGTCTGCCTTTGGCTCATGCTCATCGTCCTGAGATCGAGTCCCAGGTCGGGCTCCCTGCTCAGCAGAGAGCCTGCTTCTCCTTCTCCCTCTGCTCCCACCCCCACTCGTGCGTGATCTCTCTCCAATAAATTAATACTGCCGAGTGCCAAGAAGTGTGCTTTCCCTGGCCCAAGAAGCAAAGAAAATAATGCCATCAGTGTCAGCGACTGAGTTTAGAGGGTTCACCAGTTGGAAATACCTGTGCCAACGTTGACTACCTGTAGCAAGCTGGGCCCTGTGCTGAGCAGCGCCTGGGGCAGGCCAGCCCAGGGGGAAGGGGCCTGGCTGCGTTCCTGTCCCTCTGGGCGCCACATAGGCCACGTACCCATGGCCCTTCCACTCTTGCGTCTGCTGTGTTACATGCTACACACGGGTAGTGCTATGTGCTTTCACATTTAGGATCCAGGCCGGCGCTGGGCACGTGGGGACCGAAGGCGAACGAGACAGCTGGGCCTAGAAATGAATAGATGGTGGCACTCTTGGGTATGTGACATCTAGAATTTGTGATGACGCCTTCCCCCACCTCTGCCAAGAGGAGCCACTGCTCCTAGGGCAAGTGGCTGGAGAAGAGAGGACAGAAGGGGCTGACAGTATTTTCCTATTATTTTTTTAAGATTTTATTTGAAAGAGACACCGAGAGAGAGAGAGAGAGAGAGAGAGAGAGAGAGAGAGAGAGAGAGAGAGAGAGGGCGTGCAAGAGAGCACAAGCAGGGGGTGGGCAGCAGAGGGAGAGGGAAAAGCAGGCTCCCCGCTGAGCAGGGAGCCCAAGGCGGGGCTCGATCTCAGACCCTGGAATCATGACCTGAGCTGAAGGCAGGTGCTTAAACAGCTGAGCGCCTCCAAACCCCCAGTATTCTGTTACTATAAAAAAGTGTTCAGGGATCAATGGGGGACATTTCAAAAGACACAGGTGCCATCTGAATGGAGCTCCCCGCCCCCAGCTTGCCTTCTCACGCCAGAAGGAACTGTCTTACAAAGGAGAGAATGAACAATTTAGAGATGGAGAACTTGCTTTATAGACTTGGGTTTCAATCCTGCCTCTAACCAGTTAGGTGACTTTGGATGTGTTAATTTGTCTTAAAAAACAAAACAAAACAAAACACCAGCACAAAGCCTACAGAAAAGTTGCAAATAAAAAAAAAATGTTTTTTTTTCTCTGATAAGCCTTTGTGAGAATAAGCCCTAGTGCCTTGGCATGTCTTTCCCACAAATAAGACCTTCCACTTGTGTGGGACACAGCCATCAAAGTCAAGAAATTGACATTAGTCAATAGTACCTTATTACCATCTAATCTTTAGGCTGGAGCATTATTCTTTGCGTCAGTAATGTTCTTTAGAGCAAAGTATCTAACCCATATCACATACTGCATTTGGCTCAATGTAGAACTGCTTTTCAGCCTTCACCTGCAGAAGCTTAAGCTGTCTGCGGATTACAAATCAATTGTCTTGTGGAATCTCCTTAATTTGGTTTGTCTAGTGTGTCCTCTTCATTGCATGGAGGCTATGAATCCTTGCCAGGAACATCACACAAATGACTGTGTTGTTTTCACTCTGACCTCTCAGGCTGCTTCTGATTTCAATTTGAACCGTTCCTGGAATGATTGCTTTTGTCATTTGATTAAAATGGTGCCTGCCAAGCTCTCCCCCTTGTAAAGCTACTTTTTCCATTGTAATTATTACTTATTTTGTGAGGAGGTCCTTTGAAACCTGTTCTTCGTGAGACCTTAGTTCACTGAGTTATTTATGTGAGTCTGGAATCATGGATTCCCGTGTTGTTTAATAAGTTGTAGTCTATTACTGTAGTTTTGGGTTTTTTACTATGATATTCAAATTGTCCTCTGTTGGCCATGTGGGAGCCTCTCTGGGCTGGGTCCTGTGTCCTTTTGAGATGTCCCCATCATTCTTTGAGCACTTCCTTATATAAGTAACATACAAATATTCTAGTCGTTTGCACTGGTTGTCTTTAGCAGAGAATGAACTCAGAAACCAAGATGAGGGTGGTAGATGGGCTTATTATAGTTGGGCTGCTGGGGCTCCCAGGCCCTCTCAGTGGACCGAGCTCGGGAGACCCTTGAAGATACACTCGTATATTTACATCTATACGTATATATTTATTGTTGAACACAGCGACCTCACACCAATAGCTCAATGGCAGTCTAGCGCCCCAGGATTTGCCCTAGTTTCTTCCCTTTGCTTATTTGTGACTCTTCAACAGAGACATATCTGGCTTGCGTTGTGTGTCATATGACTACTTACTGATCGCCCCCGCTCTCTGTAACCAATCTCCCGTGGTCACTGTACCCCTCCTCCGCAGGGACGCCATCCTCCCCGGGCTTGGGCTCCAGCAGCCAACTCCCACCTGCAGTCTGCTTCCTCACCCTGCTCCGGGTCTCATACCCCATGAGGCCCCCCCACTTCCCGCATGGACCCCATCCTTCATCTGCTCAGGTCCTGACGCCCTGCACCCACCGAGGCACCACTCTCACACCACCCTGTTCAGGGCGTCATCCCCCACCCTGAGTCCTCCCATACCAAGCAGCCCTTCTACCCTCATGCAGACATGCAGACATCTTCTTCATTTGCTTAGGGTGGAGTGGGGGCTCTGACACCCCAGTCTCGACCCCTTTCCACCCCCTGTTCTGGGCCTCAGCTGGTGGTGTTAGGACTGAGTTCTTCAGGAAGGGAGGAGAAGAAGAGTGACGTGTTAAATGTTAAGTCTCAGTTTCCTCATCAGTAAAATGAGCAGAACAATGGCTCCCAGTGGGCCCTCGCTGTCAGCCGCCTTCATTGTTGCTGTCCAGTAACCCTTTCATGGTTTACTGCGTCACATGCCTCTTGGCAGAGACACACCAGAGGGGCACAGAGACAAGGCAGGGGGGCCGGTACAAGTGGCGCCCACATCAAGAGAGGACGAACGCACCTTTCTTAAGAGAATGAACACACTCATTGTATCCCTGAGTTAAAATACCTAAGTAAGAGGAAAACACTAGGAGGAACCATTTTAATGTGTGAAGAGTGCTCTTTTCTGGTGGGCTTATGTGACTTAAAGTTTATTTATTTATTTACTTTGAAAAGATTTTATTTATTTATTTGACAGACAGAGACACAGCAAGAGAGGGAACACAAGCAGGGGGAGCAGGACAGGATGAAGCAGGCTTCCCGCCGAGCAGGGAGCCGGATGCGGGGCTCGATCCCAGGACCCTGGGATCATGACCCAAGCCGAAGGCAGATGCTCAGCACTGAGCCACCCAGGTGCCCCTTAGTTTTTTAATGTGTTTTCCAAAATATAGTCAATAAATATTATTCAAACTTAGAAAAAATTATTTTAGAAGGACTCTGGTTAATTTCAACATAACTCATTAAAAATTGCCTGAAAATCAGCCTGAGTGGTTGGTTGTGGGTTTTTTTCCCTCTGCCTGATAGGTTCTGGAGAAGAGAGCCTGGATTCCGATCCTGGCTGGTCAGCTGCCCAGCTGGACGACCATGGGTAAGTCCATCAACTTCTCTGGGCCTTTTTGAGAGGTGAGCAATCTTTCAGTGCCTAATTCGCAGGTATTTGTCAGTTAAGTGAGAGACTGCTCCGGGGGCCGGGACACAGAGTCAGCACACGAGAATGCGAGCTGCTGATGTTGTGATGCCACAGGGAGGAACGCGGTGAGTGGTTCCCCAGATGTCTCACAGGTAGCCCGAGCTCTGCCTCCCCCTGCGTCCGTGCCTCGTGACTAGCACAGACTTCAGGCAGCTGGGCCTCCCGTGGGGCGACCGCGGTGGCAAGGTGACAAACCAAGTCGAGGGAAGTGGATTCCGGGAAGGGATTCAGAGATGAGTTTGCTCAGGCCTGGGGCCTGGCGCGTCAGGACACCGTGACTGACACCTGCAGGAGGAGCGAGGCAGGTGTGTGTGAGCCGGCCTCCAGCTAGTCACTCCCTCACTCATTCATCTGTTGGCCAGGGGTTTCACATGTAGTTATTAAATGCTCACTACGCGTCAGGCCCTGTGGTAGGCAGTGGGAGGCAACCATTAAAATGCAAGAGGTTAAGGGCACCGGAGTGGCTCGGGTGGTTAAGCTTCCAACTCCTGGTTTTGGCTCAGGTCATGACATCATGGATCATGACATTGAACCCTGCCCCAGGCTCCCTGCTCAGTGGGCGTCTGCTGGAAGAGTCTCTCCCCTGCCACACCTGCTTGCTCACTGTTTCTCAATAAATAAATGAATCTTTGAAAAAATGCTGTTGGTGGGCGCCTGGGTGGCTCAGTGGGTTAAGCGACTGCCTTCGGCTCAGGTCATGATCCCGGAGACCCAGGATCGAGCCCCACATCTCACTCCCCCTGCTTGTGTTCCCTCTCTCGCTGTGTTTCTGTCAAATAAATAAATAAAATCTTAAAAAAAAAAAAAAGAAGGGCCTCAGATATCCGTATGCCCATGTTTGTGACAGTATTATTCAGAATATCCCAAAAGCCAGAAACCACCAAACCACTGATACACAGGGGATAAACAAAATGTATATACATACAAAAGACTATTATTCAGCTGTAAAAAAGGAAGGAAATTCTGACACATGGACAAACTTGGAGGACATTGTACTGAGTGAAGTAAGCCAGTCACAAAAGAACAGACACTGTATATCTCATTTGAGGTATCTAGAGTGGCCAAATCCAGAGAGATAGTAAGTAGAACGGTGGTTGCCAGGGGCTGGGGGGGCAGGGTGAGGGGTGGAGAATTCGTGTTTACTGGGTACAGCGTTTCAGTTTGGAATGATGACAAAAATTCTGAGGACAGGTGATGGTGACAGTTGCATGACAATGTCAGTGTACTTAGTGCCATTGAATCATACAGTTAACAATGGTGAAAATGTAAGTTTTGTGTTGTGGATATTTTACCACAAAATTTTCAAGTGTGAAAAAATGATGATACTGCCTTTAGACAGTGGACTAAAGCATAGAAATTAAGTTCATGAAAAAAAATTACCTAACAGGCTTAGCTTTTATAATTTCTTTTTAAGCTTTTGAACAGACACATCAGCAACCAAATGTATGGGTAACAAATAAGCACATGAAAGGAGGCTCAACATCATTAGTCATTAAGAAAATATAACTTAAGGGGCGCCTGGGTGACTCAGGTGGTTAAGTAACTGCCTTCAGCTCAGGTCATGAACCTGGAGTCCCGGGATCGAGTCCCGCATCAGGCTCCCAACTCCACAGGGAGTCTGCTTCTCCCTCTGACCTTCTCCCCTCTCATGCTCTCTTTCACTCACTCTCTCTCTCAAATAAATAAATATTTTTTAAAAAAAAGAAAATATAACTTAAAACCAGCATAAGACACCATGACAACTTAAATGGTTAACATTGAAGAGATTGACCATACACAGTATTGATGACGATGTAGAATGAATGCAATTCTCATACACTCCTGGTGAGTTTGGCACTTTGTTTTAAAAAGTTTGACAAATATCTTGTTACGTGATCCAGCCATTGCACTCCTGCAGATTTACCCAGCAGAAATGAAATCATATGTTCATACTAACAGGAAACAATACAAATGTCCATCAACAGATGCATGGATAAACAAACTGCATTATATGCATACAATAGAATATTACTCCACAACAAAAGAAAGAGGATGAACCGTTGCTATTACATGGATGAATCTCAAAATACTTATGCTGGGCAAAAAAAGCATATACTTGATGCTTACATTTATATAAAATTCTAGAAAATGTTAACTAATATATGGTGATAGAGAATCAATCAGTGGTTGCCTGCAAATGAGAGAGAGGTCAGGGAGGGCAGGAAAAAGAGATGACCAGGGGGCACAGGGAAATTTGGGGAGTCATAGATAAATCCTTTATCTTGATTGTGGCCATTCTTTCATGGGTGCCTACCTATGTCAAAACTTATTAGGTTATATATTATACTCTCATGTACGTACAGCTTATTATACGTCAATTGCATGTTAATAAAGTTCTTAAAGCCAAAATTAAAACAAAATCAGTGTACAGAAAAAAATGCAATAAGTAAGGGGCAGGGAAACCCGAGGGTTCCCCTGGGGCATAGGGTAGGGCTGTGAGTGCAAACGGAGGTGGTCAGGTGAGGGTTCACGGAAGAAACTACCTGAGGATGAATAAGTGTTGTCAGGCAGAATACAGGATAGGAGAGGGTCTTTCCTAAAGAGGAGAAAATGTGTGGGAAGACCTACAGGCCTGAAAGAGCCCAAGATTGGAACTCGGTTTGGCTGGGACTCAGGGCATGGGGGCAGTAGAGAGACAGGAGGACCAGAGAGAGAAGCCAGGGACAAGTTATGAATGAAGATTTCCTTCTGAAGTCAGTGGAGAAAGAGTACAGGCAAGCAGGGGGCTGCCACATGTGTAGTTTATTTTATTTTATTGTATTTTTAAAGATTTATTCATTTTTTTATTTAGAGTGAGCAGGGTCAAGGGCGAGAGGTAGAGAGAGAGAGGGAGGGAGAGAATCCTAAGCAGACTCTGTGCTGAGCACAGACCTGGACATAGGGCTCGATCTCATGACCCTGAGATCATGACCTAAGCTGAAATCAAGAGTCTGGAGCTTAACTGACTGAGCCACCCAGGTGCTCCGCATGTGCAGTTTAGAAAGATGCTCCAATTGCAACCTGAGGAGTGGGCCAGAGGGAGAGTAGAGGGCAGGTGGGAATCTGGGAGTTGCTGAGAACATTTGACCGGTGGGGAGTGGCCCAAGACAAGAACAGTTGGGATATGCCACTCCTCTGGCCACCGCCCCCCCAACCTTTTCAGCACCCTGGAAGGTTAGAACATTCGATCTCAGCTTTACAGAAGAGGAAAAGGACTCAGAGCAGTTAAGTAGCTTGCCTATGGGTTACACAGCTTATGAACAGGACATCTGGGCTTTCCAGTCCGATGGATTCTGAATCCAAAGTCCATCATGTTCACAGACTTCAGTCTAATTTAAGTAAAAGGCATCTGGGATGACTCCTCTCACCTGCTGCCTGATTTTTTCACTTTCATTGTGTTCCCCGCGCCCCCCCCCCCCCAGGAGCATGAACTAGGAGATAGAACATCATCTGGCATTCAGGAAAGGAAGGCTTCCTGGAGGAAGAGACATCTCATTAGAGCCCTGGAGAACTCTGAGGAGGAGAAAGAGGTGGTAAAGGAACAAGGTGGGGGAGTGGAGTAGGAGAAGGAGAAGATGCTCTGGAGAAGAAAGATGAGCATGTGTGACCGGAGACGACACGACTATGGCGTGGAGTGCTCGGAGCCTCCACGTGGCTGTAGATGGTGTGAGATGCAGAGAAGCACACGATTTGACACTGATTTTTTTTTGCTCTCTGTGGCCGCTTACAGAGTTGATCCGTTGGGAGAGAGGCCAGTAGGGTGAAACCTGTTGATCTGCTGGTGAAATCGTGCTCACCAGGCATCTATCTGCCTTACAGGGTTACCATGGAAACATTAGATGGGAGTCCAAGAAGCATCTGGTCAGCCCCTCTTATTAAGGGTGATGACAAAGACGAGATGGGAAAGTGATTTACTCACTTTCCTACTGGCAGCAGGCTAAAACAGATAACAAAAAATTTACCATTTTAGCATTTTAAGTGTATGTTTCTGTGCCAGTCAGTACATTCATAACATTGTGCAGCCAAAACCACCACCCATCTCCAGAAATTTCTCGTCATTCTCATAAACTGAAACTCTGTACCTATTACAGTAACTCCCGTTTCTCCCTTCCCTCCCCAGACCCTGGTAATTACTATTCTACTTTCTGTGTTGGTGCATTTGATGACTCTAGGTCCATGGAATCCTCCACACGTACATAGCGGAATCATTCAATATTTGTCTTTTTGTGCCTAGCTTATTTCACTTAGCATGATGTCTTCAAGGTTCACCCACGTTGTGGGATGTGACGGCATTTCCTTCCTTTGTAAAGTCGAATATGATTCCGCTGTACTTATAGACCACATTTTGTCTAGCCATTCATCTGTGGATGGGCACTTGGGTTCTCTCCACCTTTTGGCTCTTGTAAATGATGCTGCTATAGAAATGGGTATACCGGGGAGCACCTGGGTGGCTCCGTTGGTTAAGCGACTGCCTTCGGCTCAGGTCATGATCCTGGAGACCCGGGATCGAGTCCCACATTGGGCTCCCTGCTCAGCGGGAAGCCTGCTTCTCCCTCTCTCACTCCCCCTGCTTGTGTCCCCTCTCTGGCTGTGTTTCTCTCTGTCAAATAAATAAAAACTTAAAAAAAAAAAAAAAGAAATGGGTATACCAGAAACCTCCTTTTAGGATGTGGATTATTGGTATTTAGAGAAGAAGACAGACTTCTGGCCGATGAGTTTCAAGTAAAAGGGAGGGGAAATGGGGAAAAAGAAATATTTCCCCTAAAAGCCAGCTATAAGTGCTCTTTGTGCCTGAATACTTTATGAGCTTATTTTACGCAGTGCTCTCCTTTCTTGTTGTCCTCAGAATGGGCCACCAGCACTGCAAGTGGGTCCAACTTGAGTTAGCATGACAGGGAGGGTCAGACCACCTTTCTCTTCCAGGCATAGATTTGCCTGGCGAATTCTTTGGGCTTCTCAGAAAACTGCCAAAAGGCCCAGCTGGATCTTTCCACCATCTATAAGAATATAGGCTCCGTGATGGCAGGATCATGGCTATTCTGTCTGTTTTATTAACTAGAGAATCTCCAGCACCTGGCATTCAAAATTTGTCAAATGAGCGAACACGTCTCCCGCTGATCGAACCCTCTGTGCACTCCTAGGCAAGTCTTATCTCAGAAAAAGAAGAGGCCACTTGACTAGAAGCAGACTCAGGAGCTTACCCAGGCTTGGATGCTGTCTCACTTTTGCCGTACCCTTGGCTTGTCCCTTGCACTTTCTGCTTTTTTGTCGCTTAGCTGGTGGAAAAGACACCTGCTTGGACTGACCGTACCAGGTGCCATGAGCATCAGGGGGTTCACGCAAATAAAAGTGCTGTACAGATGAATGCCACAATTGTGTCTAGCCCTGGTCTCTGTTTGGGACACCGGTCTTGCCTCAACAACTAAACCTGTCAGCTGCGGGCCCCTCTCACATCTCCGCACCTCCCCGCAAGCAACACCCTCTCCCAGCTCCCACTTTCCCTCCCCGTAGTGCTATTTTCTCGGTCTTTTTGCTTGCAACTCAAGTCCCCTTTAGCTCCTCCCTCTCTCCAGCGTCCCCTCTCCTGCCCTGAGTCTGATTGCTTCTTTTCTTTGGTGGCCCTGGTTTCCTCTACACCTAGACTGGAGTCCCTCCCTCTAGTCTGACTGCTGCCAGAGACTTGACCATCTTCTGCCTCTTGACTTTCTGCTGTTGGAGAGAACCTCCAACCGACGGCTCTGGTTCATCATGATGCTTAGACACGCGAGGATGCCTACTATGAAAAACAGTAAGTAACAAATGCTGGCGAGGATGTGGAAAAATCGGAAGCCTCTTGCACTGTGGGTAGGAAAGACAATGGCACAGGCGCCATGGAAAACAGTATGGTGGTTCCTCAAAAAATTAAAGATAGAACTACTGTATGATGTAGCAATCCCGCTTCTGGGTATACACCCCAAAGAATTAAATGCAAGGACTCAGAGATATTTGCACACCTGTGTTCATGGCTTTATCCATGATAGCCAGGAGGCAGAAATAACACAAGCGTTTATCAACAGACAAGCAGATAAACAAATAGTGGTCTATACTTACAATGGACTATTATTCAGCCTTAAAAAGGAAGGAAATCCTGTCACATGTTACAATGTGGATGGATCTTAAAGATAATACGTTAAGGGAAGTAAACCAATCACGAAAAAGCAAAGTCTATGTGATTCCACTTAAATGAGGTTACCTAGAGCGGGTCACATTGATAGAGGCAGAAGGTAGGATGAGGGAGTCACCGGGGGTTCCCGGGTGGGTAGGGAGGAAAGAGGACTTGTTGTCTACTGGGTACAGAGTTTCAAATTTGCAAGAGGAAAAGATTCTGGAGATGTGTTTCTCAGCAACATGAATATACGTCACACTACTGAGCTGTATACTTAAAAATGGTTAGGATGGTAAAGTTTATGTCACATGCTTTTCACCACAATGTTTGAAAATGCTTGATGGATTAAGGCCCTAAATCGATCTTCTGCACCTTGGCTTTGGAAGCCCCTCCCACGTCTGGTGTCTGGCTTGCCCGGTCTGGACTTGCCCTGAACATCCTGCTCTCCTGGGCTTGGCAAGCACCTGCTCCCTCTGGCGGGAACCTTCATTTTTCGTTCCTCCCCAACTCCATTGAAATCCTATGCTTTAAAACCCCAGTTCCGGTGCTCCACTGTGCTATTTCTGTGTTTCACCCCGGCTGCAATCACGGGACCTAGAGCACTGGCTTGGAGGCCTCCCGTGGCTCCCCGCACTAGACTGAATTCCCGGGAATGCAGAGGGTGCACCTGCTCAGGCTTCCGGCGAGTGCGCTCCAGCCAGCCCTAGGGTGCTGCCAGTGTGGGGAGACTCTTTGCCGCCCCACGAGACCCTTTCTGACTCCCTTTCCCTGTCTGCCTGGGTCTTCTGTGCTGACCTCATCCCCTTTCTGGTCTGTGAGCCTGCCGAGGGCAGAGCCTGGGTTGTGGGCTTTGCACCTTGCCCGGTCCCTGGCCTGGAGGGGCCGCACAAACGGGCGATGGCTATAAAAATGGGAGAGAGCCCACAGCCACTGGCTTCGCTGCCTCTCTCGCAGACGGGAAGGCAGCTGAAAAGGAATTGACAGCATTCTCCTTTCTGCTGCCCTCTCTGAATTGTGAACTCTGGGTCAGAGCCATCCTGACGCGGAGGAAGGGGATGGAGGAGGCGCCTCGGACACTCAGAGGTTCGTACTTGTTGCCTCGAGGGCTACCAGCCAAAGGCCTTTTCATTAGACCAGACCTCTTGGCTCTGGGCTGGCTGAACTTCCTGTCACTGACGGCTCTGTTTAACATCTCAGCGGGGCTTGGCTGAGTCAGAGAGCCCGCGGAGCGGGCTGGTCCTCCGTGCTGGATTTGTCCATTAGCCTCTTGTGCCCACGCCCGTCTGCTGGCCTGGCAGCTTCCCTCTGGGTCTGCTCACGGGCAGGGGGGCTGGGTCTGCCCTTCACCTAATACGCGCCAGACCTCCACATATGCAGAGGAACATGCTGGGTTAGGTCTGGGTTTTTTCTGGACTAGTTCAGGCGTCCGTTGTTGGTTCACTAGAACGGAGATGGAGTGCTAAACATAGTAGCTGAACGGGATATACATTTCATAGCTTTGTAAAGTTTTTTATGGAAAGTCATTGATTTTAAAAATCCTTCAGACAGCCTCTTGCCCTTACTTTTTGTGTTGCGTGAGCTACGGGGAAACCGAGAGACGAGATGTTCCATCTGGGAACACAATTTTCTCTTCCTGGATGACATCAGGCGTCATCCTTAAGACAGACAGATGGCAGAGGCTCCGGGGAGCCCATGTAGGGGCAGCGTTGAAAGGTCCCCAAGGTCCTCTCTGGCGAATAGTAGATCTCCACATGAACGTCTCTTACCTTCCGGTCTGCAGGCACTCCGACTTTGTTGCTGGTTCCTGATCTTTAGTTCCCACTTTGAGCTGAGACGCAAGAGTTTTTTTCTGATCTTTGACATCTTGCGGCCGCTGGAGAGACTGCTCCTCCCAGAGCTAGCCAATTGCTAGAGATAGTGAAGAGCTGCTTGCAAGTACGCCTTTCCTAAGCAATCTGACCAATGCAAAGCCCAGCCCCCCGCCTCCTTTATCCAGCTCCCACACGACATGTCACATCCCCGAGTTTTCTTCCTTCATGACAGTCACTGTACCTGATTAAAACAATCCCAGATACAACTGACAACATCTTACAGCTTCTCTTTGGCTCAGATCTTGGCAATTCCTGGTAACGGTCAAAATGGAACTTGGCTCCTTGCTCTTGGCCTGCACTCTTTCATCAAAGATTAAGCTCGTCATCGGGCTCTTCAGACTATCTTCTTTCCTCTCTCTCTAGCCAGTATCAACACAGACACAAGAAGCAGAGCTGAACTTATGCTTGGAAGAGAAGTTTACCTTTACAGGGTAATTGAAGTTGCCTTAAAAGGTTTCTAACCCCCCAAATCAACTCACTCTGATGCTTAAAGTTTTCCCATCACCAGAACATTCTCTTTGCCCCGGGTGTCATCCTCTGCTTTCTCTGGCTTTCTTTTTTGTTTTGAAATATGCTTCCTTGATTGCTTTTCCCCTTACAACAAAAGCATAGAGACTGGATCAAAATGATATATGGATCTATTTCTTCTCTTATGCCAAATCCAGTGAAATGATTAAAAATATGTCTTTATCAAGGAGTGTCTCCAGGTTCAACCAGTTCCCCTCTATGTGTACCAAGGATATTTAGAAGAATGATGTATTTCTGGGGTGCCTGAGTGGCTCAGTTGTAAGCCTCTGCGTTCAGCTCTGGTCATGCTGTCAGGGACCTGGGATTGAGCCCCGCAAGGCTCCCTGCTCAGCGAGGAGCCTGCTTCTCCTTCTCCCGTTGCTCCTCCCCCACTCCTGCTCTCTCTCTCTCTCACCCTCTCTAGCTCTTTTGCAAATAAATAAAATCTTAAAAAGTTAAGAGAGAGAATGATGTCTTTCTGATCAGCACTAGATTTTGAGGGAAAAAAATCAATATTATATTAAAGGATACCATCATGTAGAATTCCCAAATCCTTAGAAGAAAAATACAATCTAATAAAAGCCAGAAAATAAGTAAAATAAAGAATGAGAGGGGCGCCTGGGTGGCTCAGTTGGTTAAGCGACTGCCTTCGGCTCAGGTCATGATCCCGGAGACCCGGGATCGAGTCCCATATCGGGCTCCCTGCTCTGCGGGAAGCCTGCTTCTCTCTCTCTCTCTCACTCTCCCTGCTTGTGTTCCCTCTCTGGCTGTGTTTCTCTCTGAGAATTTAAAGGCCCCCACAAAACTAAAATAAAACCTTAAAAAAAAAAAAGAATGAGAAAGCATGGCAAGTAAAAAACATGAAAGATAATCAGGAGTAAATCTAAGTTCATCAGTAATCATATCAAATGAAAGTGGGTTATAAAATTCTATTAAAAGTCTCTCAGATTGAGCTAGAAAAAGAAAACCAATCTCAAATTCAGGAATATACACTTTTTAGGAGAACTTCTTAAGATGAAATGACTTTAGGACAGTTGAAAACAAAACATGAAAAAGATGTTTTAAGCAAATGTTAATAAAATGTATCAGACCAAAATAGAATCCAAAGTGAGAATTATTATAAAAGAGGAGTTTTTTTAATTTTTAAGTTATAATTCATCAAGGAGTTATAATAATTATAAATCCTTATGCAACTAATAATGTAGTTTCAAAACAAAATAAGCATAAACTGACAGAAGTATAAAGAAAAATGAATGAACTGAGAATCATAGTGGGAGATTGAAAACATCTCTTTCAGATATTGACAAAGTAACCAAAAATTAAGTGAGGATGTTCATGTAAATGAACACTTTACAAATAACTATATGTAGAATTTTATACACAACAAAGAGAAACTGTGTTATTTTTACATACTTAACATCCATGAATAAAAATGAGTTACCGGCTCACAAAGAAACTCTCAATACCAAAAATGCAAAAGAAAGCAAAATGGAAACGGTCCTATGTTAATTTAAGAAAGAATCAAATGTTGTTAATGATTATTTCTGGGGGAGAGGTGGAGGTGGGTCTGGAAATTTTTACTTATCCTTTCATGCATGAAGTATTTGCTTGAATTTTTTTTTAAGATTTTATTTATTTATTTGACAGAGAGAGAGATCACAGGCAGGAAGAGAGAGAGGAAGAAGCAGGCTTCCTGCTGAGCAGAGAGCCCGATGCGGGCCTTGATCCCAGGACCCTGAGATCATGACCTGAGCCGAAGGCAGAGGCTTTAACCCACTGAGCCACCCAGGCACCCTTTGCTTGAATTTTTTATGAAGTACATCAGTAATCTAAATACATCAATGTGTAAAGTATGAAATCTGAAACATCTAAAGTAACAAATATATAAAGTAACAAATGAATAAGATACATAACAAGCAAAGTACCATTATTTTTCAATAATGAATACAAAACAGTAGCCAGAGGGAGTATATAGCCTCAAATGCACATATTAGAAAATGATAAGCATAGAGCATAAGAGAACTAAGCTTTCAACCAAAAAAAGGCTTTTTAAAAGGCCCCCCGCAAAACTAAAAGAAAGGCTAATCCAAATAAAAGTTTCAAATTTTGAAGAGAGAAGACTGCTATTTGCATTACTACAATTAACTACTACAGACATCCTCGATCCAAAAAATAAGAATTGAAATACCCAGTAATCCAAAAACTAAGAATAAAACTGTGATATTTTTGCCCCTTATTTGGATAAAATTTAGAATGCCCTCTGTTTGTAGGGATATGGGAAACCAGCAATCACACACAGGATTGGTAGGGAGGTAAATTGGCTCATTTTTGAGGGCAATTCAACAGACTCTACTCAGTTTATTTAATTAAAAATTTTTTAAATTTAAATTAATTAACATATAATGTGTTATTTGACTCAGGGGTACAATACAATCTAATAAAAGCCAGAAAATCAATCTTACATAATACCCCATGCTCATTATAACATATACCCTCCTTAATGTCCATCACCCAGTCACCACATCCCTCCGCCCCCCTCCTGTCCAGCAACTCTCAGTTTGGTTCCATGATTAACAGTCTCTTATGGTTTGGGTCCCTCTCTGGTTTGGTCTTATTTTGTTTTCCCCTCTCTTTCGCTATGATCCTCTGCCTTGTTTCTTAAATTCCACATATCAGTGAGATCATATGACTGCTGTCTCTTTCTGATGAATATATCTCACTTAGCATGACACCATCTAGTCCCATCTGCATCATTGCAAATGACAAGATTTCATTTTTGATGGCTGCGTAATAATCCACATCTTTATCCATTCGTCTGTTGGTGGACATCTGGGCTCTTTCCATAGTTTGGCTGTCGTGGACATTGTTGCTATAAACATTGGGGTGCAGCTGCCCCTTTGGATCACAACATTTGTATCTTTGGGATAAATACTCCAAGATGCAGTTGCTGGGTCATAGGATAGCTCTATTTCCATCTATCCACATTTTAAAAATGCTTATCCTTCGACAAACAATTGCAGTTATAGCAATCCTAGAATGCCTGTTCCTCTAGAATCATCTGTGTGGCTCAGTTGGTTAGGCGACTGCCTTCGGCTCAGGTCATGGTCCCTGAGACCCGGGATCGAGCCCCGCATCAGGCTCCCTGCTCAGCGGGAAGCCTGCTTCTCCCTCTCTCACTCCTCCTGCTTGTGTTCCCTCTCTAGCTCTGTTTCTCTCTGTCAAATAAATAAATAAAATCTTTAAAAAAAAAAAAAAAAAACCTTGTCCAAAGACTTTTCTGAAGCATTGTTTGAAGTTGGGAAATTTAAGAGTCATCTCCATGTTTATCAACATGAAACAAAAAATCATCATGTATTTATACTATGGAATATCATGCAGAATTAAAAAGAACGATAGAAATACACTTACAGAAAATCTCTGAGACATATTGTCAATTGGAATTATACACAAGCTAAATTAAAAAAATCTGTCAGATACAGCTGTTGGCAGACCCCAAAGCAATCGCCATGCTGCCTCTTTGATGCCATCTCCTTGAGTGGTTGGAAGAATGAAATGCTTGCTGTTTGGTCTTCTGTGGCTAGCGGTGGCCACGTGACACATTGGGCAAATGAAATGCACATGGAATTCTCCTGGTAGGTTTCTGGGAAATTTTTGCTTTTCTGAACAAAAGGTCAGATACAGCAGACCTATCCTCTTCTTCCAGTCTGGATACAGATGTGTAGCAGGTGGACCGATGGAAGGGGAACGATGAGGTCACAAACGCTAGCAAAAGTTCCAGAGAATCATCAGGACAGCGGTGCTGCCTAAGGTCACAGAGCCACTGAGCTAACTCCAGGACTACTCATGTCTGGAATTCTCAGATTGTGAGTCAAATAAAATCCCCATTTGTTTAAGTTACTTTGGGTGAAAGCTTCTAGATGAAAGCATTCCTAACAGAGACAACCACCTATTGGTTTCCAGAGAATATACACAGAAAATATCCAGAAGGATTCTCGCCAAATTGTTTATGGTTACCACTCTGGAATGGAGTGGGGCTTACTTTTTCCTATAAACAGTTTTGTGGGGTTTCAAATATTTTCAATAAGGAAGTATTTGTTTATGAGTTGGGTAATTAACAATTTTTAAGATACATAACAATAAAACTTATTATAGGGGAGGTTGAGGGACAGACACAGTGGGAGAGAGAGAATCCTAACCAGGTTCCCCACCCAGTGTGGAGCCCCACAAGGGGCTTGATCCCACACCTTGAAATCATGACTCCAGGGGAAATCAAGAGTCAGAGGATTAACCAACTGAACACCCAAGTGTCCCAGCAATAAAAACTTCTTGTGTTGAAATTTTGAGATTACAGCCAAGTAGAAAAGAAAAAGATAGCACAGTCTCAGCACACAGAGATAAACATTGTCTATATGTTCTCTTTTTTCACTAATTTTATGTTTTAGAAGTTTTGCTTTTATAGAAAAATTGAGCACAGAAAATTCCTCTATACTATCCCTGTCCCTCCGGTTTCCCCTATTTTTAATGTCTTGCTTTAGTATGGTACATCCCTGACAATTAATGAACCAGTATTGATAGACTATTATGAACTAAAGTCTGTAGTTTACATCAAGTTTCACTCTTTGGCTTGGACCAAGAATTCTATGGGTTTCAACAAATGCATACTGTCCACTGCTACAGTACCATACCGGGGAGTGTCACTTCCCTAAAGATCGCCTGTGTTTCACCTCCTCAAACCTTTCCTCCTCCCCACCACCAACCAACCCCTGGAAACCACTGATTTTTTTACTGTCTCCATAGTTTCACCTTTTCTGGAATGTCATATAGTTGGAAACATAGTCTGTAGCCTTTTCAAATTGGCTTCTTTCACTTAGTAATATGCACTTGAGCTTTCTCCAGGTTTCTTGGGCTTTGCTAGCCCATTCCTTTTAGCCATGGAATAATATTCCATTGTCTGAACATACAGTGTATTTATCCCTCCCCATCGCAGAGCAACGGATGACAGTTCCTATTCTCTGCCAACATTTGGGATTGTCAGATCTCTGGATGTTAGCCACTCTAATAGATGTGCAGAGGTGGTTCCCAGTGACTTTAATTTGCAGTCGTCTCATGACATATGATGTTGTGCATGTGCCCAGATGCTTATTTGCCATGTGTCTCTCTCTTCATAAGATGTGTAGCCAGATGACAGCTGGGGCTTCTGGTCCCTTGAAGTCAGATACTATTTATTAACCCTCTTATTCTAAGCTCTGTGAAAGGGATAATCCCTCTTTGAGAGAAATCTAGACTAGACTAGACAAGGGAAGTCTGATTGGAGTGGAGGAATTTCTAAAGCTCAGCGTCCAGTCCTGGCCCTCCTCTGGCAGTCGCTGTCTCTGTGCATGTCACCAGCCGCTTGGGTAAAGCCAGAGCCCTGGAGCCACCGTCCCCTCCCTCTCCCTCATCCTCATATTCAAGTTATGGTCAGTTGTAGCTCTAGAATATTTCTCAAATCCACTCCTCTCCACTGCCAACACCATGACCCAAACAGTCTATATTTTTTCTATAAAAACAGGCTATATTTTTTATTTTTCTTATATAAATTTATAATATGCATATATAATATAAATATAAGTGTATTTCTTATATTTAAAAAGTATTCTATTTATTTATTTGACAGAGAGAGAGCACAAATAAGGAGAGCAGCAAGCTGAGGGAGAAGGAGGCAGAGGGAGAAGCAGGCTCCCCTCCGAGCAGAGAGCCTGATGCAGGACTTGGGATCCCATCCCATGACTGGATCATGACCTGAGCCTCAGGCAGACAGATGCCTAACTGACTGAGCCGCCCAGATGCCCGAGGCTATATTTTTTCTCGCCAGAATTACTGCAAGCGGGACAATAGCTGGGCTCGACACGTAAGGTTCATGTCGCTCTTTCGCTTCCAGAATAGGCAAAATCTCTGGCATCATCCTGCTGTTCCACACCACCACTCCCCACTCTACCCATACTGGCCTGATTTAGTCCCTCCTCTCCATGTCCCTCATACCTCACGCCCTTTGCACATGCGGTCTCCTCGAGTTAGAATCCTTCCTTGTTCGATACCTACAGACACCTGTTCGGTAGTCATATCTCAGCTCAAGCAAACGTCACTTGGCAAGAAAGCTGGCTCCCTGGGTGGGAGAAGCCTGCGTCTCCCGGCTCAGGCTCCCTCCCCTGTGGACTCCTGTCACAGCTGCCACACAAGCTTGTGCGATCTGTGTCCTGTGCTTCTACCGGTAGCCAGTGAGCACCATGAAACTGGGGATTTTGCCTGCTTCGTGCACCATTTTGTCCCCAGCGCTTAATAAACTGTCATAATCATAGCAGGCACTTGATAAATATTTGCTGAATGAATGAAGGACTCAATGAATCACTCTGTCTAGAATTCTACAAGCAGGACCGAGCCTCCTGGCTGCCTCCTTCTGAGGCTGATGTAATAATGCAGATAAAACAGCACCCCAAAACGTGAGTGTCTTTCACGCAGATGTACATCCTATTAGATTCTGCTATGGAGAATGGCCTTTGGCTTTCTGGAAGGGACCGGCACAGCCAGATGCTGATTCTGTCTCCCAGCACACGGCGGTACCTGGAATCCAGCGTGTGCTTTCCATTATCCCCGTTTCCTTAGAGCTTGAGGGAAGTGCCCAGGATTGCAGATGCCAACATTCGGACATGTTTGTAAGATGTGAATTTCGGGACCCTACTGGAGGACCAGCAGGAGGGAAGTCCCCAGGTTTGGCTCCGCATGCCTCCTCCTGCAAATGGACGGTGTGGACATACGATGAGTAGGGACAGGCACCTCTAGTTCTTCCAGGAACTTGCAGCCTGTCTTCTCTGGGACAGGGCGTGCATTAGGAGAAAGTCTGGATCTGAACTTCCTGCTGAGTTGTCTGTCCTAAGATTTAGGAACACATCCACTAAGGCAGGGCTGGTAGGGTGGGGTGAGGGGGCGGGGACGGGCCTTGAAGAACCGAAGAGGACTTTGGGTGCCTGCTCATTTTTGTGCTCCTTCCCAGTGAATGCCTCCTGCAGAAGGGGAAGGTCTCACCCGAGGCTACCTGTGGCCGTAACTGAATGGACCGCTGGGGGGCACCTGACTGAATGGGGGTAAGTGTGATGATCTTCCTGGAACTGGGGCTGGAATAGAGACTCTGTTAGTTCCCATCAAACAGACAAGTTGGAAGGCCATGTGCAGTCAGGGACAGCGTGACTATTTCTTCCACGTACATACAGCGGCAGGGCAAGCGGACAAGCAGAGACGGGGACCCTGAAGCACAGGAGGGACCATCTGGTCCATGTTCCTGTCCCGGGCTGGGTTTCCCATCTCAGTATTCCACAGGGTGCCCCTGCATCTTTTAAGAGATTCTAATTGCACTTGAGACTTCCTTGGCAGATGCCTGTTCCGTATAAACAGACAGAGAAGGGTGGGGAGGAGGGGCATGCTGAGAGACATTTCACAGGCAGAAGCTCCAGTCCTCCTGAGAGTGATGTCCGCGTGCAGGTAGAGGAGGAAGTGGGCACACACATTGGCTGGGTGCTCATTCTTCCCCAGTCCTGTGCTGGGAACCTCCTGTGTGTCCACTCTGTTGTGCATTTCAAGAAACTTACACAGCAGATCTTATCACCCTCTTGTGACAGGCAAGGAAACAGAGGTTCAGAGAGGTCACACAGTGTCCCAAGGTCACACAGCTAGTAGTAGGTGGCACGGAAACAGATGTGGAGCTGATGGGGTGGCCATCGTCCCCCTGTCCAGGAAAGCGGCAGCATGTCTCTCTTGTTCTGGTTATGCCTGAACCTTATCTGTCCACACTGCGCAATGCCTCAGACACTGCCCTGTGCAGAATTCCTTCTCTGCCCCTCGGCCCCGTCTCTCCCCTCTGCTGACATGACAGGATGCAATGAACACTCTGGCCTTCGTAAGCAGGTGCCGACCCATCACTCAGCCCAGGGAAGGTCTGCGCTCAGTGTCTTTGAGGGCTGGTGACGTTCCCATTGGGGTGTCAGGGAAGGGGGGCGGTGAGAGGAGGGAGGACAAAGGTTGGAGAGCAGCAATGTTTCCGCTTTTCCCTCCTTACGTCTTGTGTGCCCTTTCCTACCTCAGGCACTACATTCCCTCAGGAGCCCGAGCGGATCACGGATAACGATGGAAGTTGCCCTTCTGCATGCACAACACAAGCCTGGTTTCCATGGGAACGACTCAGAAGGAGGATGCTAGCATTCTGGGCTCTTTGTGGCCTTGGGGAACAACGGATTGGATGCTTCTGAGAAGGTTCTGGGCTTCCTTCTCTAACACTGTCGCAGCCCTTCCCAGCACACGTGCAAAAAGCAAGTGAAATGAAAAATTAAGTCAGCTCAATTTTCAGCACATAGGAACACCCCCAGACCTGTGTTTATTTTTATAAACCAAGTACATGTGGGTTTTTAAAACTCGTACCTATCAAACCCATGTGAAAGGACAAAGAATCGTAGGAGAGAATTTGAGGAAATTCGGCTATTTCTGCAGGAGCTTGAGACCTTCTCTGCCCAGTCACTGCTGGATCTAGAAGTCTCTGTGGTGCTGCCTGCCCCCAGCGAAGGACTCATTCATTCATTCATTCATTCCACTGTCACTTACGGAGCACCCAGCCAGCCCCAGGTCCTGGGCCACAAAGAGCACTTAAGGAACTCATGACTTAGTGAGGAAGATACATAGAAAGTGCAGGCGAATCCCGACCCAGCGCGGAGGGCCTCGAGCAGCCCCAGCCCCACATGTGATAACTCGACCATCAAGTGCTCTGCCCTTCGCTTCCTGCCCTGGTGACTCTTGAGTACTTTGCTCCTGTAGTTGGGGGAGAATGGTCTTTTTCTTTCTAGATCTCCTTGTAAGGATTGGAACCTGCCATTAAGTCCCTGTGTTTCCAGTACCTTTCAGCTCACTTCTCAGATGCTTTAGTATTGTGGGGAAAGGCTCCGGGCTGTGAGTCTGGGATCTGGGTCAAATTTTGTCCCTATTGGTTACCAGTTCAGTGACCTGTGGATCTTGGTGTCCTCATCTGTGAAATGGGACTGTCTCGTAAAGATTTCTCCAATTTCCTAAATAATTCCCATTCCACTTTCCTCGCTGTTGGTTCTCCATCTGTTATGAGGCCTTCAACTCCACATGGACAGAGTCATTGATTTTAAGAGAAAGCAAAAGCCACATTGAAGTCACCTCTGGTGCAGGGAAGGGTGCTGGGTCAGGGCTCCCACGTCTGAGGAGGCAGCGCACAGAGCCGCCTCCGTGAGGTGTGATTTGGCCAACATCTCTGGCCCCCAAATTGCTCCCCTCACCGGCTGTCCTCGTGCCTGACATTTCGCAACGACACGACTACTCGGTTCTGCTCCTGGCAAATGCAAGTAGATGAAGTCGGCCTGGGGGACCAGCCTGGGGTCCCCGGGGAACACGTGGCAGCTGAGACAGCTTTGGCCACCAGCCCCTGTGTGTGGGTGGCCAGCAGGGAGCCTGGGCCTGGGCGGAGGAAGGGGCAGACACCCCACAGCCTCACTCCCTGCATGGGACCCCGCTGCCAGGGACAGAGGCCGGAGGAGGGGACTGAACTCTTTTAGGGGGTTATGAGTGTCTTGAGCCAGGAAGCCTAGTGAGAAACAAGAAAGTCCATGCGGAAAACTGAATCGGGGCAGAGGGGACACACTCACACGGGTTAGCCAGCGGCCCAAAGTCTAGGTGAGCCCGAGGAGGGAAGGCCTAACAAAGCTTAAACAAAGGGCAATCTCCTGGCTGTCACTGGTCTTAAGGAACTAAAGCATGGGCTGACCAATGGGGCTGTAATAAGGTACCAGAAACCAAGTGCTTAAACTACAGAAGCTTATTTATTTTATTTTGTTTGAACTTAATTTTCAAATTTTATTTCCATTTTATTATTTTATTTAAATTTCATTATTTTATTTTAATTATGTTGTTACGTTATGTTTCAGATAGAGTTTAGTGATTCATCAGTTGCATATGACACCCAGTGCTCATTCCAACACGTGCCCCCTTAATGCCCATCCCCCACCCCCCTCCCCCCCCCAACAACTTTCACTTTGTTTCCTACAGTTATGAGTCTCTTATGGTTTCTCTCCCTCTGTTTTCATCCTATTTTATTTTTTCTTCCCTTCCTCTGTATTCATCTGTTTTGTTTCTTAAAGTCCACATATAAATACATCATGAGACAATAGATGTTTATTGTATCCCAGTTGAAGAGGCTGGAGACCCAAGGACAAGGCGTCTGCAAGGTTGGTGCCCTCTGAGGGCCATCAGGAGAAGTCTGTTCCATGCCTCTCCCCCAGCTCCTGGTGGTTTCCGACAGTCCTTGATGGTTTGGGGCTTATAAATGCATCTTTCCAATCTCAGCCTCTGTGTCTCCCCATGCCTGTGCTTCCTCTTCTTATTAGGACACCTGTTATATCGGATTATGGGCCCACCCTGCTCCCGTATCACCTCCTCTTAACCACTTAGATCTGCAATGATCATATTTCCAAATAAGGTCACTTCCTGAGGTATTGGGGGTTAGGACTTCAACCTATGAGGCTTGGGGGGGGCTCGATTCAACCCTAATCCCCACTTTTACTCTTCCTTGTTCAGTGGGGCTTCTAACGGAAGCAAGAGCATACCTAGCAGTCAGAAGGAAATGTAGGAGGGGATTCAGGCTCTGTGAGTTGGGGTGCCAGCAGCTGAGGGCAATCTTATTCCATATCTCAGATCATTCAAATGCTTCCTTTTCCAAAGAAACTCAGAGGGATCTGCTTTGAACCTTTGCATTCTTAGACCTCCTTATAATCAATATTGGCGTCATATATGATTAATAAGATTGCACTTCAGGGGCACCTGGCTGGCTCAGTCGGTAGAACAAGGGGCTGTTGACCTTTGGGTTATGAGTTTGAGCCCCGCATTGGACTTTGAGTTTACTTAATAAAAAATAAAAATAGGGGCGCCTGGGTGGCTCAGTTGGTTAAGCGACTGCCTTTGGCTCAGGTCATGATCCCGGAGACCCGGGATCGAGCCCCACATCGGGCTCCCTGCTCGGCGGGAAGCCTGCTTCTCCCTCTCTCACTCCCCCTGCTTGTGTTCCCTCTCTGGCTGTGTTTCTCTCTGTCAAATAAATCTTAAAAAAAAAAATAAACACAAATAATGTTGCACTTTAGCACTTCTGTGTGGGACTTGCCTCATCCCCAGGGCCTCATGAGAGAAAATCACTTCCTGTGTTCCAGTGTCCCCTCATACCCGAATTATAAAGGTTCTTGGTGACAGGTGACAGAAACCATCTCTAGATAATTTAAGAAGAAAGAGACCAGGTGGAGGCATTTCGTCCCCTGCCTCTGAAACTGCACCTGCGCACTTGTTTTCCGGATTCTGAGGAGTTCCTGAGCCCCAAATGGGACACACATCTAAGGGTCAGAGAGATACAACTGGCTAGAGTTTGTGGGGCAGGGGAGGGAAGGTGTAGTGTCCTGGATGGAGAGGCCACATGGGGTGCTGGGCCCGGTGGCAGGGCATGGGTGGGTGGGGCCTTCCTGTTCTCGGTGGCTTGGTTTCCTTGACACATGGAGACCACCAGTTTTTCAAAGCTTCAGACAAGCTCTGATTCTCTCAGCATCCCCGACAGAGCCTGGCCCCAGGCTGAGCACAGAGGAAAAGGCCCGGGAACATTTTCTGATCTGCCTAAGGTGGCTTCTCACTACTTCCCCATCCCCGTCGTTTCCAGCTCCTCCCCAGGCCTGTCCCTCAGCACTGCAGTTGGAAGGTTCCGTGAGAGCAGGCCATACCTTAAGCCCTTGAGCTCACTTTCAGGAGGAATTTCTGACAGATGAATGCTCTCTTCCCCACCCCCTCTCCAATCCTTCATTGTTCTTATTGCAAACGAAGGAGAAAGGCAGGCAGGGCCCCCGGCAGCGCTGCTGGGCCCCACTCCCGACACCTCCCTCGCAGAAAAGCATCTGACAACCGGTTCCCATGGCAACAGGCTGGCTTTGAAATAATTCCTTGTGCGGTGCGCCAGGCCTCCGCCTTTCTCTTCTTGAGAGGAATGGCCAGCATGGAAAATGAGATCGGTTGAGACAAGGAGAGAGCGCCCGGACGCGTGGAGCCGGAGAGGGCTGCATCTCAAGTGTCTCTGCCCCTCCCCCGGGGGCTGGGGGGGGGGGCTGGTGGTGACCAAAGGGTTAAAAGATGAAGTCTGAAAAAAGCTGACGGTGGCATCAACAGGCGCTATTTAGAGCAACCCAAAGCGCAGAGCGTTCTAATTTTGGAAAAGGGCCCTGTTGAAACATTTCCGAGCTCGGCGCGGGCCCTGGAGGCTGCTGGCTTCCCTTTTTTTGTTTCTTTGTCAGTCTTGGCCTGTGGGCAGTGCTTTCCCCTCAGATGAGAGCTGCCACTGGGCCCGGGTCCCCGTGCTGGTCCCCACTGTACTAAGCGGGAGCAACCCCGACTTGACTTCTGCTCCCGGCCCAGGTGCCCACAGCCCCCAATCTTACGTCCGAGCCCCAACTCCCGGGACCTCAGAATGGGACTCGGGGTCATAAGGCCTTGAAGGAAGGTACAGCGAGGCCATCTGAGGAGGGGGTGCCGATCCACTCTTGACGTAGCTGAAGATCTTTTCTTTCACTGGATACAGCGTCCTGAGAAGTTGCTGCTAGAGGTCATCTATCCACCGTTCACAGCAAAAGGAGGCCAAGGCTGGTCTGAGGGATTCAGGCCTGGCCCACACGAGTGGCCGTGTCCTTGCTGCTTCCGCGCCCCCACCTTTACCACATATGTAATCTAAGTGAGATCCCATAATGGGATTCCTTGAGGTTGGGATGCTCGCTTCTTCCTCTTCGTATCCCGGCCACTGGGACTGTACTTAGCATGAAGACAAGGAGTGAGTGTTTCTGAATGCATTAATGAATCTTATTTCTGGCCCAGAGAAAGAATATTGGTGGTCTTTTGTTCTTAATGTTTTTGGTTGTTGGGTTTTTGGTTTTGTTTTTGTTTTTAGAGCAAACAAAGGCTTAGGGGGGTGAAGTGGCCCTTCCGATGCACCGGGATGCAGAACCAGCACTAAAACCAAGATCTCCTGGATCTCAGCGCCGCAATAGTTCTGCTCTGTCACTCCGTAAACTTAATACCGGACTCACTGTACGCCCACTTCAGGAGAAGGAGAACCACACCTATATTTTCATGTAGGCACAATGACTCAAGGACAGCAACCAAGTGTGAATGTATGTGTCACGTCTCAGAGGACCTGTGGTTACTCTGTGTACTTACTAGGAGTTACCTGTTCCATCTTTCCATTCCCTTCACTCAAGCTCTTTTTTTTTCTTTTTTTAAGATTTTATTCATTTATTTAAGAGAGAGAGTGAGTTAAAGAGCCCAAGCAGGGGGAGCAGCAGAAGAAGGAGAAGCAGAGAGCCTGATGTGGGGACTCGATCCCAGGACCTGGGATCATGATCAGAGCCAGAGTCAGATACTTAACCATCTGAGCCACCCAGGTGCCCCTTCACTCAAACTCTTAATGACTACCACTGTCCATGGTTCCAAGCAAAGAGAATGTGCAGCACATAGTATACCTTCAATACAATTTTAAAAATGAATTAATGGATAAATGAAAGAAATAATTCTTAGTTATCCCCCCTGGCATTCACAGTTCTCCATGATATGGTCCCTAATTTCTAGTCTTCACAGATATAATCTTGTTCTTCAGTTTCCTCTCTGGTCCCAGAAAAATAAGTCCATCGTAACTCTGCTCTGCTTGTTTCCCCAGACTCAGATCACACTTCTTTTCGTTACCTGTCCATCCTGAAGTGCTTACATCTTCAAGCTTAACTGAAGCCTCCCTGCCCTCCCTCTTCTGGCCTGGTACACAAATAAGAGCAGGAGGATTTGGGGTCTGGAAGGCATGGGTGGAGGAAGAGGAATCTACAGAGCTTTGTGAAATAGGGCTGGAGAGACAAAAACAGAGGCATTGCCTTTGCCTTAGCCTCTCAGAGAAACCACGACCTTGGGCAAGTCACAAACCCTGCAGCTGAAATGTTTTCATTTATACAAGTGGGCGTTTACACTAGATGATCTCTAAGACATTCTGGCCTTAACATTTTGACTGAACATGAGCCCAAATACCTGCTCTTTGTAGAGCCTTCGACTCCCTCTTTCCTCCTCCCCAAGGCCTTGTGTGCAAAGAACCCTCGTCTTCAGAGACCTTGACCCTCCATCACTCCTCTTCTCCATCTTCAACTTCTTCCTTTTTTTTTCAACATCTTCCTTTTTAATGGTTCTTTCCTACCAGCACTTAGTGTACTGAATGTTTTTTTATATATTTCAAACAAGAAAGTGGACTTACACTTTTGTCCATGATGTAATACCTAGTATGACACCAGACTTGCCTTGCTGCCGTAAACATCCATAAATAGGATAAAATATATGAAACAGTATGTTTTTGGACATTTCACTGTAGGCAGTGCAGAATTGTGACTCCTGATAGATAGGAGACAAATGAGATGAGCCCCAGGATTGCCCTGGCTTTCTTCCTAAAGACACTTTCTTGATGTTGGTGCAAGGACGAGGTACTCAAGCAGAAACAATGGTCTCATTGAATTGAAGGAAAGCCAACGTATTGGAATTTGTCAGGCAACGAATTAGAGAGAGGGGAGCTGTGCAGAGAAATAGTTCCATAAGTAAGCATGGTGTCCCCTTGAATCTTTGGCTAAATATTTAATTATGGCTCTATAAAAAACACTCCACATCGCCAGGCAGAGAAAACTTCAGTTCCTAAAACTGAACATTCCCAGAGCTCACACAGGGCTTGGAGTTGTTTGAGTTATGCTAATTGAAAGAGTGAACCCTCTTTGAGTCCTGGACATTTGGAAGATTCCAGAAGGCTCATGGATAAATTAGACCTTTTAAATAAAGTTTTAAAAAAAACTTCAAAAGGCTAAAGCTCCTTCACAAAGAATTTACCTATCTGCCAGAACTAACTTTGATACCCTTTAAGGGAAGAGAACAAAATCCAGACAGCCAACAACCTCACATTCACAATCACCAGTGTATTTTCAGGTTTAAGTAGTCAGAGTTCAACCAGAGGAGCAACATGAATAGGAGACTATCATCTGTCTATTCTCTCTCTCTCTCTCTCTCTCTCTCTCTCTCTCGTTGACCCTTGGACAATATGGGCTTGAACTACGTGGGCCCACTAATACACAGATTTTTAAAAAGATACAGTATACTATTATAAGCACATTTTTTTCTTATAATGTTCCTAATAATGCATTCTTTTCTTTAGCTTACTTTACTGTAAGAATATAGTGTATAACACATATATAAAATATGTGTTTATCAACTGTTTATGTTATTGGTAAGGCTTTCAGTTAAATTTGGGAGGAGTCTAAAGTATTATACAGACTTCTGACTGCACAGACAGTTGGCATCCCTAACGCTTGCATCGTTCAAGTGTCACTGTGTAAGAAATATGCATGTGTGCCTTTCAGCTGGGACTGCCATCTTCCAGGACTTGGCCAAAATGACCAACACAAGGGGAGTGAGGAGAGGTCCCCACTGTAAGTTCTCTAGGCCTTTCAGGAAACATGGAGTCATTCCTGTGGCCACACACTTGTGAATCTACAAGAAAGGTGATATTGTAGATGTTAAAGGAATGGGCACTGTTCAAAAAGGAATACCCCGTAAATGCTCCTAGGGCAGAACTACACTGTTACCCAGCATGCTGTTGGCATTGTTGTAAACAAAGAAGGGCAAGATTCTTGTCAAGAGAATTAATATGCATATTGAGCATATTAAATACTCAAAGAGCCAAGATAGCTTCCTGAAGAGTGTGAAGGAAAATTATCAGAAAAAGAAGGAAGTCAAAGAGAAAAATATTTAGGTTCAGCTGAAGCATCAGCCAGCTCCACCCAGAGAAGCACACTTTGTGAGAGCCTGGAAAGGAGCCTGAGCTGCTGGAACCCATTTCCCATGAATTTGTAATGTGGAAAGTGCAAAAATAAACAGATAAACAACAACAACAAAAACTTAAGACTGTAAAAAAAAAAAAAGCTCTGTGTGTGTGTGTGTGTGTGTGTGTGTGTGTGTGTGTGTGTGTGTATGGATTTATTAGAAGAGAGGTTACATAATTATGGGAATGGGCTAAGGGAGCTTGAAGCCCATACTGCAGACAGTGAGGAAGGAGAGATCACAGCAGACTAGAAAGGAGAGGGGGAAAGAACAAAGAAGAGTAATTTCAGACCCAACTGTGGTTTGGAGTCTGAGTTCAGGGAGGTGTGAGCCCTCTTTTAAAGGCTTCCAAATAATAAAGTCAAGCCCATTTGTAATAATCTGCTGTTTATTAACTTAAAGACAACTGAAGATGGACTTGAATTACATCTGTAAAATTTCTTCAAAACAGCAGCTAGATTTGTGTTTGAATAATTTGGAAAAGATGTGTGTGTCCTACAAAACCACTGCTGCTTTCCTTCTATTCTCCAAGTTCCATAAGACAATATGCCTTGTACCCTATCCTAACTGAGTACCATTTCCACCAGAAAAACAATTCTGGGGATGTAGCTCAGCCTAGCCAACTTGACATATCACAAAGCCATCTCATCCAGCACCCATTAAAAAATATCAGACATTCACTGAAGCAGGAAAATAAGACCCATAACCAGGAAAAAATATAAACAGACCTATAGATGACAGAAATTATGGAATTAATAGAAAAGGACTTTTAAAAATCCATAATAAACATACTTAAGTATTTAAAGGAGGCTGACTCGGTTGGTATATCATGTGATTCTTGATTTCAGGGTCATGAGTTCAAACCCCACATTGTGTGTAGAGATTACATTAAAAAAATAAATAAGTAAAACCACATTATTTTTAAAAAAGAATTTAAAGGAAAAACTTAAGATAACAAGATAAATAGAAGTCATAAAAGGAACAAAAATAGACAAAGCCAAGGGAGGGGAAATGAAGATGCACTAATGTATTTATATTATATGTGAAATGATGTAATATCACTTGAAGTTAAGCTATGGTAAGTTAAAGATGGATATTGATAGACCCTAAAACAACCACTAAAATAAGGCAAACATATTTGTGTTTAATAATCCATTGAAGAAAATAAAATGAATCATTAAAAACCACTCAATCCAAAAATGGGCAGGAAAAAAGGAAAAATGGACCAGAAAACATATGGTCAAATAAACATCATACACCAACACCAATAATCACATTAAATGTTGATGATTTAAATAGCAAGTTAAAAGACTGAGATTGTCAGATTAAGATTCAGCCACATGCTGTCTACAAGATACATTAAATTAAACGATGCAGTAGGTCATAAGTGAAAGGATGGGAAAAGATATACCATGCTAGCACTAATCAAAGCAGGCTGAAGACAAAGTAGATTTCACAGGAAAGAATACTACCAGAAATAAATACAAGGATTTCAAAATGATAAAGCAGTCAATTAATCAAGAAGACAACAGTCGTGTATTTTTGTAAACCTATGCACAGAACAAGATACATGGAGTAAAAACTGATAGAATTGCAGAGAAGTAGACAAATTCACAGCTCAGTCAAAGTTTAAAAACTTTTTCAAAAAATTCATTTAAAAAGTAGACTTACATTCAGTAAGACTAGAGATAAGTTGAATAACATTATCAACTTACTTGACTTAATTGACATTTCTAGAACACTCCATTTAGTGAGTGCTGAATTCATATTATTTTTAATTGCATATGAAACATTTATATATTATGGGACATAAAAACTAATCTCAATGAATCCGAAAGGATTCTACCGGCATTTTTATTTATTTTATTTTTTAAGATTCCTTAAAAGAGTAGAGATTACTACATTAATGTGGGGCTAGAACACATGACCCTGAGATCAAGAATCAGATGCTCTACTGACTGAGCAAGTCAAGTGCTCCTGAAAAGAGTCTAAATACCGTAAAGGAATTGAATTGTAAACTCAAACCAGAAAATATCTGGAAAAATTGAAAAATATTTGTAAATAAAGTGACACATTTCTAAAAAGCCCATGAGTCAAAGAAAACGTCTAGGAGGAAACTAAAAGTCTTTTGAATTGAATCAAATTGAAAATACAACATATCAAAATCTGTGAGATGCAACAAAAGCAGCACCGGAAGGAAAATATAGCACCTGTAGTACAAAGGAATACAAATTTCAAATCAATGACCTTAGCTTCCACATCAAAAAGGTAGAAGAACAAGAACAAATGAAACCTAAGTGAGCAGAAAAGAAAGAATTTAGTAAAATCAAAGCAGAAATAAGTGAAAGAGGAAGTGGAAAAACAGAGAAAATACATATAACTAAAAGTTGCTTCTTTGAGAACAGCAATAAAATTGATAAGCCTCTTGTTACAGAAGACAGAACCAATGAGAGAGAAGAAGAGGTGAGCACAAAAAGGAGTATTGTGAAAATTTCATGACAATAAATTTGACAACTTAAATAATATGGAAAAAAAATTCTTGAAAGAGACAAAACCCAAAACTTCCACAGGAAGGGATAGATAATCTATGTAGGCCTACCTATATTAAAGGAATTGAATTTGTAGTAAAACCTTTTGTACATGATTCTATAGAGAATTCCAGTCCCAGTTTAACTGGTGAATTCTACCAAGCAGTTTATTTACCCATTCACCTGTGGAAAGACATGTTGGTAGTTTCCAAGTTTGGGCAATTACGAATAAAGCTGCTATAAACCTGTGGACAGGTTTTTGTGTTGACATAAGTTGTCCACTCTATCAAAGAATGTGATTGCTGGATCATATATTAAGAGTATGTTTAGTTTTGTAAGAAGCTGTTAAACTGTCCTCCAAAGTGAGTGTACCCATTTTTCTTAGTCATCATTTACCTCTTTTGTTGAAATATACAATAGAACAGCAACAAAAATACAATATTTGAAAAATTCCCATTTCTAAGATTTAAAACTTCCTACTTGCCTCAAAGAATAAGAATGTTGAATGCATATAAGCCACATCCTGTTAAAATAGGTAAGCAGAGTAAGAGAAAATGCAGGTTACCAAGCATATACATTAATCATATCTCCTCTGACAAAAACTTTAAAAGTAAGCTCAAAAATAAAGGTTCCTACACATAGTATTTTTTTAAATTTTTATTTTTTTCCATAACCTAGTCACCCTATCCTTCCCCCCAACCCCCAGCAATCCTCAGTGTGTTTCCTGACATTGAGAGTCTATTATGGTTTGTCTTCCTCTCCAGTCCCATCTTGTTTCATTTTATTCCCTCCCTACCCCTCACAACCTTGTCTGCCTCTCAAATTCCTCATATTAGAGAGATCATATGATAATTGTCTTTCTCTAGTTGACTTATTTCACTCAGCATAATACTGTCCATTTCCATCCACATTGTTGCAAATGGCAGGGTTTCATTCTTTTTGATGGCTGCATAGTATTCCATTGTATGTATGTACTACTTCTTCTTTAGCCATTCACCTGTTGATGGACATCTAGGTTCTCTTCATAGTTTGGCTATTGTGGACATTGCTGCTATAAATATTCGGGTGCCTGTGCCCCTTCAGATACCACATTTGTATCTTTAGGGTAAATACCCACTAATGCAATTGCTGGGTCATAGGTTAGCTTTATTTTCAACTTTTTGAGGAATCTCCACACGGTTTTCCAGAGTGGCTGCTGCAGCTTGCATTCCCACCAGCAGTGTAGGAAGATTCCCCTTTCCCCACAACCTTACCAATATCTGTTTCCCAATTTGTTAATTTTAGCCATTCTGACTGATGTGAGGTGGTATCTCACTGTGGTATTGATTTGTATTTCCCTGATGCTGAGGGACATTGAGCACTTTTTCATGTGTTTGTTGGCCTTTTGGATGTCTTATTTGGAGAACTGTCTGTTCATGGCTTCTGACCATTTCTTTTTTTTTTTTTTAAGATTTTATTTATTTATTTGACAGAGAGAAACACAGTGAGAGAGGGAACACAAGCAGAGGGACTGAGAGAGGGAGAAGCAGGCCTCCCGCCGAGCAGAAAGCCTGATGCGGGGCTCAATCCCAGGTCTCCAGGATCATGACCTGAGCTGAAAGCAGTCGCTTAACCAACTGAGCCACCCAGACGCCCCTAACCATTTCTTGATTAGATTATTTGTTCTTTGGGTGTTGAATTTGATAAGTTCTTTATAGATTTTGGATACTAGCCCTTTATCTGATATGTCATTTGCCAATATCTTCTCCCATTCTGTCAGTTGTCTTTTGGTTTTGTTGACTGTTTCTTTTGCTGAGCAAAAGCTTTTGATCTTGATGAACTCCCAATAGTTCATTTCCCACCCCGCTTGCTTCCCTTGCCTTTGGATATGTTTCTAGGAAGAAGTTGCTGCGGCTGAGGTCGAAGAGGTTGCTGCCTATGTTCTCTTCAAGGATTTTGATGGATTCCTACTTCACATTGAGGTCTTTCATCCATTTTGAGTCTATTTTTGTGTGTGGTGCAAGGAAATGGTCCGGTTTCATTCTTGTGCATGTGGCTGTCCAATTTTTCCAATACCATTTGTTGAAAAGACTGTCTTTTTTCCATTGGACATTCTTTACTGCTTTGTCAAAGATGAGTCGACCGTAGAGTTGAGGGACCATTTCTGGGGCTCTCTATTCTGTTCATTGAGCTATGTGTCTGTTTTTGTGCCAGTACCATACCGTCTTGGTGATTACAGCTTTGTAATAGAGCTTGAAGTCTAGAATTGTAATGCTTTCTTTTTCAACATTCCTCTGGCTATTCAGGGTGTTTGTTGGTTCCATATAAATTTTAGGATTGTTTGTTCCATTTCTTTGAAAAACATTGATGGTATTTTGATAGGGATTGCATTAAATGTGTAGATTGCTCTGGGTAGCATAACCATTTTCACAATATTTGTTCTTCCAATCCATGTGCATGGAACATTTTTCCATTTCTTTGTGTCTTCCTCAATTTCTTTGATTGTGAATGAAAAAAATTCTCAAATACTCATGAGTACTTTATAGTTTTCTGAATACAGATCCGTTGCCTCTTTGGTTAGGTTTATTCCTAGGTAGGTATCTTATGGTTTTGGGTGCAATTATAAATGGGATCGACTCCTTAATTTCTCTTTCTTCTGTCTTGCTGTTGGTGTATAGAAATGCAACTGATTTCTGTGCATTGATTTTTATATTCTGACACTTTACTGAATTCCTGTATGAGTTCTAACAGTTTTGGAGTTCTTGGAGTCTTTTGGGCTTTCCACATAAAGTATATCATCTGCAGAGAGTGAGAGATTGACTTCTTCTTTGCCGAATTGAATGCCTTTTATTTCTTTTTGTTGCCTGATTGCTGAGGCTAGGACTTCTAATACTATGCTGAATAGTGGTGGCAATAATGGACAGCTCTGCTGTGTTTCTGACCTTAGGGGAAAAGCTCTCAGTTTTTCCCCATTGAGAATGATATTCACTGTGGGTTTTTCATAGATGGCTTTTACGATATTGAGGTATGTAGCCGCTACCCCTACACTGTGAAGAGTTTTTATCAAGAAAGGATGCTGTTCTTTGTCAAATGCTTCTTCAGCATCTATTGAAAGGATCAAATGGTTCTTGTTCTTTCTTTTATTAATGTACTGTATTACATTGATTGATTTGTGGATGTTGAACCAAACCTGCAGCCCAGGAATAAATCCCATTTGTTCATGGTGAATAATCCTTTTAATGTACTGTTGGAGCCTACTGGCTAGTATTTTGGTGAGAATTTTTGCATCTGTGTTCATCAAGGATATTGGTCTGTAATTCTCCTTTTTGATGGGGTCTTTGTCTGATTTTGGGATTAAGGTAATGCTGGTCTCATAAAATGAGTTTAGAAGTTTTCCTTCCATTTCTATTTTTTGTAACAGTTTCAGGAGAATAGGTGTTAATTTTTCTTTAAATGTTTGGTAGAATTCCCCTGGGAAGCCGTCTGGCCCTGGGCTCTTGTTTGTTGGGAAATTTTTGATGATTGCTTCAATACCTTTACTGGTTATGGGTCTGTTCAGGTTCTCTATTTCTTTCTGGTTCAGTTTTGGTTGTTTATATGTCTCTAGGAATGCATCCATTTCTTCCAGATTGCCAGATTTGCTGGTGTATAGCTGCTCATAATATATTCTTATAATTGTTTGTATTTCTCTGGTGTTGGTTGTGATCTCTCCTCTTTTATTCATGATTTTATTAATTTGGGTCCTCTCTCTCTCTCTCTCTCTCTCTCTTTCTCTCTCTCTCTTTTTGGTAAGTCTGGCCAGGGGTTTATCAATCTTGTTAATTCTTTCAAAGAACCAGCTCCTAGTTCTGTTGATTTGTTCTACTGTTCTTTTGGCTTCTAGTTCATTGACTTCTGCTCTCATCTTTATTATTTCTCTTCTCATGCTAGGTTTAGGCTTTCTTTGCTGTTCTTTCTCCAACTCCTTTAGGTGTAGGGCTAGGTTGTGTACTTGAGACCTTTCTTGTTTCTTGTATTGCTACATACTTTCCTCCCAGGACCACCTTTGCTGTGTCCCAAAGATTTTTAACAGTTGTGTTTTCATTTCCATTTGTTTCCATAAATTTTTTAAAATTCTTCTTTAATTTCCTGATTGACCCATTCATTCTCTAATAGGATGAGGTTTCCTCTTGTGGTTAAGTTCTAGTTTCAAAGCACTGTGGTCTGAAAATTATGCTGGGAATGATCCCAATCTTTTTTTTTTAATAAATTTTTTTTTAAGATTTTATTTATTTATTTGACAGAGAGAAACACAGCGAGAGAGGGAACACAAGCAGGGGGAGTGAGAGAGGGAGAAGCAGGCTTCCGGCCGAGCAGAGAGCCCGATGTGGGACTCGATCCCGGGTATCCAGGATCATGACCTGAGCCAAAGGCAGCCGCCCAACCAACTGAGCCACACAGGTGCCCCGATCCCAATCTTTTGGTACCAGTTGAGACCTGATTTGTGACCAAGATGTGATCTATTCTGGACAATGTTCCATGTGCACTAGAGAAGAATGTGTATTCTGTTGCTTTGGGATGGAATGTCCTGAATAGATCTGTGATATCCATTTGGTCCAGGGTGTCATTTAAAGTCTTTATTATCTTTGTTGATCTTTTGCCTAGATGATCTGTCCTTTTCAGTGAGGGGGGTGTTAAAGTTCCCTACTATTATTGTATTATTGTCAATCTGTTTCTTTGATTTAGTTATTAATTAGTTTATAAAACTGGCTGCTTCCATATTAGGAGCATAGATATTTAAAATTGTTAGATCTTCTTTTTGCAGAGACCCTTTAAGTATGATATAGTTATCATCTCTTATTATAGTCTTTGGCTTAAAATCTAATTTGTCTGATATAAGGATTGCCACCCCAGCTTTCTTTTGATGTCCATTAGCATGATAAATTGTTTTCCACCCCCTCACTTTAAATCTGGACGTGTCTTTGGGTCTAAAATGAGTTTCTTGGAGACAGAATATCTGGGGGGGGGTCTTGTTTTTTTATCCATTCTGATATGCTGTGTCTTTTGATTCAGGGTAACTATTGAAAGATATGAATTTAGTGCCATTGTATTGCCTGTAAGGTGACTGTTACTGTATATTGTTTCTGTTCCTTTCTGGTTTGCTACCTCAAGGCTCTCTCTTTGCTCAAAGGACCCCTTTCAATATTTCCTGTTGGGCTGTTTTGGTGTTTGCAAATTACTTTAGTTTTTGTTTGTTCTGGAAGATTTTTATCTCTCCTTCTATTTTCAATGACAGCCTAGCTGAATATAGTATTCTTGGATGCCTATTTTTGTCATTTAGTGCTCTGAATGTATCATGCCAGTCCTTTCTGGCCTGCCAGGTCTCTGTGGGTAGGTCGGCTGTCAATCTATATTTCTGCCCTTGTCTGTTACAGACCTCTTCTCCTGAGCTATTTTCAGGATTTTCTCTTTGTTACTGAGACTTGTAAGTTTTACTATTAGATGACAAGGTGTGGACATATTTTTATTGATTTTGAGGGGTGGGTTCTCTGTGCTGCCTGGATTTTGATTGTTCCCTTCACCAAATTAGGGAAATCCTGTGCTATAATTTGCTCCAATATACCTTCTTCCCCCCTCTCTTTCTTCTTCTTCTGGGATCCCAATTATCCTAATGTTGTTTCGTCTTATGGAATCACTTATCTCTCGAATTCTCCCCTTGTGGTCCAGTAGTTGTTTGTCTCTCTTTTTCTTAACTTCTTAATTTCCATCATTTGGGCTTCTAGTTCACTAATTCTCTCTTCTGGCTCATTTATCCTAGCAGTAAGAGCCTCCATTTTTTATTGCACCTCATTAATAGCTCTTTTGATTTCAACTTGGTTAGATTTTCATTCTTTTATTTCTCCAGAAAGGGATTTTATTTTTCCAGAAAGGGATTGTCTAATATCTTCCATGCTTTCTTCAAGCCCAGCTAGCACCTCAATATTGTCATTCTGAACTCTAGTTCTGACATATTACTAATGTCCCTGTTGATTTGGTCCCTAACCGTTGGTACTGCCTCTTGTTCTTTTTTTTTTGAGGTGAGTTTTTCTGCCTTGTCATTTTACCCAGATAAGAACAGATGAAAGAGAGAAGAAAATACTAAAAGTGTAGCAATGACCCCAGAAAAATATATACTAACCAAATTAGAAGAGACCCGAAACTGGGGGGGGGGGGAAGGGGAGGGGAAGAAAGGGGGAAAAAATCTATCTCTATCTCTATCTATCTATATCTATTTGTCTCTCTCTATATATATGATTATACTGGTGAATAGAACAGAGCCACACACTTGATTTTGGGTATATTTTGGCCTATTAGAAGAAACTGCCTCCCCAAAATTTAAAGAATGAAAAACTTATATATGTACCAAAGTATTCACGATGAAGGGATGGAATATGACTATAAAGATGAAAATTTAAAAAAGATTCTAAAAAATGAATTGATAAGATAAGAATTGGTTTTTAAAAAAGGAAAGAATGTGATGAGGCTGGAGACTAGAACAAAGCTATGCACTAGACTTAGGGTATCTTTTTATCTATTAAAGGAAACAGTATTCCACAATTTTAAAGAAAGAAAAATCTATATGTGTACAAAAAATAAGCTTAAATACAATGAAGGGATAGAATATGACTAAAACAATGTAAATGGAAAAAAAGTTTTTTTAAAGGTATTAATAAGATAAAATAGTTATAAAAGCATTAAAATAGGAAAGAGAAAAAATTAAAAAGAATAAGAAAAAAATTAAATTAAAAAAATTTAACTTTGAAAGACTAAAGAATTGTAAGGAAAAAAACCATGAATTCTACATGATGCATTGCTCTAGCTCTGAAGTTCCGCAGTTCTCATTGATCGGTGAACTTGGTCTTGGCTGGACGTTGTCCCTGATCTTCTGGGGAGGGGCCGTTGCAGTGATTCTCAAACGCCTTAGCCCGAGGCGGAAGTGCCCCGCCCTCGCCAGGGGCCAGGCTGAGCGCTGTGCTCAGGTTCGCTCTCGGGGCTTTTGTTCCCTGAGCGCTTTCCGTCCAGCTTCAGAGGCCGGGAATGAAGGTGGCGGCCGCCCTGTCTCCGGCCCAGAGGAGCCGAGAGCTCGGGGCCCCACTCCTCGGTGCACCCCCAGAGAAATCCGCACTCTGTGCTCACCCAGCCTATGACCGAACATTTCTATCTCTGGTGTTCAGCCCATTTGGAGTCTCCAAACCCAGCAGATTCCTGCAGCGCGCTCCCACACCACTCCTCCTGGTAGGAAAAGGAGGGGGGGGTCTCCCGGATCTGCCACTTGTGGGGTTCCTGCTCGTACAGCAGTGGCATAACTGCGCGGCGGATCCCAGTTTAAGGTAAGCCTGAGCTGACATCCCACTCCTGGGCTCCGTCTCTGCTGCCGTCTGCCCCACTCCGATACCTGGGGGCTCTGCCCGGTCAGGCACCCCGGGTCCTTCTGTGACCCCATGGGTCCTGAGACCGCACTGTCCCCATGAAGGCTCCACCCCCTGATTAGCCTCTGGGGCGAAGTCCCCCAGTGGAGCAGACTTCTGAAGTTTCCGATTTTGTGCTTCGGGGCTCTACTGATGCCTGGGAGCTGGCCCCTCCCCCTGAGGTCTGTCTTCCCAAATGTTGCCTCGGATTCACTTCTCCACACGTCCTGCCTTCCAGAAACTGGTCACTTTTCTGGTCCTAGAATTGCCACTCTTCTTCTCTTCGCTCTCCTGTTGAGTCTAGAGGTGTTCCCACTGGTTTGAAAACCATGTAGCTGACCTCCTGGGACCCGGTGATATCTAGGGCCCCTCCCCTCCCTATGCATAGTATTTTATGAGGCATCTAAAATGCCACAACACAGTGAAATGCCCAGATCTTAAGTAGTCAGTTCAATAAGTTTAAACAAGCAGATACACTAACGACTGGTGAATCTGGATGTTTCCTGAATGAGGTCTTGCAACTTTTCTGTCGCCATGGTTGCCCCATGGCGGGGTCTCTCTCCGATTCCCCAGGAGCTGCTTGGCCCCCAGCCCACCCTGCAGGCCGCCTGCGTACTGCTCGCTGCCACCTGAGCCTCGAGTGTACCCACCTTCCATTCCACTCGGGAACAGGTGGGAGTTTCTGTTGCCTCACATCCTCTTGAGCATTTGGTATCATTAATGCTCTGGATTTGGGCCATTCTAATGGGTGTATAATGGTATCTTGTCACTTGAATTTTCATTTCCCTGATGCCATTACATGGAACACATTTTTAGATGCTTGTCTCTAGATCTATTTTGGTGTGAAGTGTCTGTTAAGGTTTTGACCCATAAAGGTCCCTAATTTTAAGGGTTCATGTGATTAGATAAGACCCACAGATAATCTCTCTGTTAAGCTCAGTTGTGCCATATAGCATAACATAATTGCAGGACTGAGATCTCATTATATTCACAGGTTTCAGGGCATGGGAGTAAAAGAAGACTATGAAATAAGAACAAACAAAAGCTATTTATTTAGCTCTTGCGAAAGAGTATGACACTACCATTTGCATTTAGCAAACACTTAAAGTCAGACTGAGGAAGTAGAAGGCTTTATAGTGGAAAAAGAGAAGGCTTGAAGTACACTCTGGTTGGAGACTTTCAGTATAGGAATCTTGGAAGTCGGCGAAATAGAAGAGGTCATCCTATGCGGTTTCTTAGGAGAGCATATTTGGCATTCTCTTATTGTTTTTAAGTTGGAAGCAGGAAATAATTAGGGAAGCTGGTAGTTATTGACCAAGTGCTGACTATTTGGGGCTAGTTGCTGCAGAAGTTTGGGGTCAAATTTCTACTTTTATACATGGCCTGGTAGTTGTATAAACAGTTTTTGAAAGGATTAGGGGGAATACCTTTGGGGAGTCACTTTAGAAATTCTACCTTGCTACAAGTATCTATGAAAAAAACTAGTTACCATCAAACTTAATGGTAAAAAAATAATGCTTTCTCCTTAAGATCAGGAACAAGACAATGATGTTCTCACCACTTTTATTCAATATGGTACTGTAGGTTCCAGCCAGTGCCATAAGGCAAGAAGAAGAAATAAATGATACTCAGATTGGAAAGAAAGAAGTCAAACAGTCTTTAATCTAAGATGACATGCTCTTATCCTTAAAAACTCTCATGAAATATTTAAGGACATGACTATGGGGTGCTTGGGCGGTTCAGTTGGTTAAGCACTTGCCTTCAGCTCAGGCCATGGTCTCTGGGTCCTGGGATTAAACCTAAAGGAGGTCTGCTTCTCCCTCATCCCTTGTCCCTCACCATCTGCTCATGCTCTCTCTCTCTCTCAAATAAATAAAGATGTTTTTTTAAAGTTACTAAAACGGATAAGTGAGTTTAGCAAGGTTGCAGGACACAGACTAGTATATAAAATTTCATTGTATTTCTATATACTAGCAACAAACATTAAGAGACAATATGACTTACAATAGCATTAAAATGGAATACATAGGATTATATTTGACAAAATATGCATAAGACATCAATACTCAAAAGTACAAACCAGTGCTATAAAAAATAAATATGATTTAGTAAATGAAGAGATATAGCAAATTCATAGATCAGAAGGTTAACCACTGTCAGGATGCAATTATCCCCACATTGATTTACAGATTACAGGTGATCCAAACAAAATTCCAGAAGGCTTTTTGGCTAGAGATTGAAAAGTTGGTTCTAAAATTCACATGGAAATGCACAGGCTCTTGAATAGCTAAAACAACATTGAAAAAGAATAACAAATTTGGAGAACTTACACTACTTGGTATCAAGACAGTATATTGCTACAGTAAACAAGACAGTGGGTATTGGTGCCAAGATAGACAAACAGATCAATAGGATTCGATAAAGTACAGAAACAGACACCTCCGTATGTGGCCAAGTGATTTTTGACAATGCCTTAAAGGCAATTTAGAAGAGAAATGGTAATCTTTTCGACAAATGGTGCTGGAACAATTTGATATCCATATGCAAAAGAGATAAAAAAAGAAGCAAAAACTGGAAGAACTAAAGGAAGGAAATAGAAAAATCTACAATTATAATTGGATATTGTAATACTCCTCTCTCAGTAATTCATAAAACATGTAGACAGATGAGTAAGAAAATAGAATACTGTCAAGCTTTTCAACCAATTTGACTTAAATAAAACTGAAAATTAATAAAAAGAAAACTCATTTAGAATGGCATCAGGAAGCTAACAGGGGAAGCCGTCATGTCTAGTCCTTGTTGTCAATTGTAAATCCAAAGGGAAGAGACGGGCCTTTCAAATCAATAGTACTCTTATCCTAGCAGGAGGAAGAAAGATTTCTTCCTACTCTAGTAGCAACCCAGCCAATGAAAGATAGTCACAGCTCAGCCAATGAAAAGTGACAATACTTTGAACTCCCAGTTTACTCCAATAGATTTTTAGTTTATAATAGTCCCTCCCAACTCCCCCTTTTCTCTATAAAAAAGCATTTCTCTTCTTTGTTCTCTGGGACTTGCCTCTGGTTGAGCAGTAGCTTCCTTGTTTTTGATTGTAGTTCTCAGCTATTCCTGAATAAACTAATTAAAACAAATTTTTTAAAAAAGATTTTATTTATTTGACAGAGAGAAACACAGCTAGAGAGGGAACACAAGCAGGGGGAGTGAGAGAGGGAGAAGCAGGCTTCCCGCTGAGCAGGGAGCCCGGCGTGGGGCTTGATCCTGGGTCTCCAGGATCATGACCTGAGCCGAGGGCAGTCGCTTAACCAACTGAGCCACCCAGGAGCCCCATGAATAAACTCATTTTTGTTGGTAAGATAACTGGCAGTTTTATTTTGAACATTAACAAACATATAACCTTCAATACTAATACTACATTATTCCTATGGACACACTGAACACTCACCACAATAGACCATATGTTAGATTATGAATTGATTCTCAATACCTTTGAAATCATACAGAGTGTATTCCATTGCCACAAGAGAATTAGATGAGAAATCAATAATGGAAAGATGATTGAAAACTTTAAATATTGGAAATTGGACAATATATTATTAAGTAATTCATAAATCGAAGGAGCAATCACAAGAAAAAGTAGGAAATATTTTGAAATGACTACTAATGAAAACAAAAAGTTGTGAAATGCAGGTAAAACAGTTTATAAAGGGAAATTTATAGCTTTCAATGCTTATATTACACCTTAAGAAGCTAGAAAAAGAAATTAAGCACAAAGTAAGGAGATAGAAAATAATTAAGGTAAAAGCAGAAATCTATGAAATAGAAAGTGAGCAAACAGAGAAATCAATAAAACCAGAAGTTCTGTTGTCAAAATGGTCAATAACACTAACAAACCTCTAGTTAGAGTGATCAAGGGAAAAAGAGTAGTTGTAAAAGCCCAGCCACGGGAGGGGAGGAAATACTAGGGCTCCTACAGTCTTGGAAAAAATGCAAGGGTGTATTATGGATGATACATTTATTATGACAATAAAATTTTTTGACAATAAATTTGATCACTTAGGTGAAATGCACAAATTTCTTGAAATTGCCAGAATTGACTCAATAAAAAACAGAAAATTGGGATGACTTGAACTTGTAATAAAATCATTCCCTACGGGTGTCTGGCTGGCTCAGTTGTTAGAGCATGCAACTCTTAAATTCAGGGTTGTGAGTTTGAGTCCCAGGTTGGGCATAGAGCCTACTTAAAAACAAAACAAAACAATAATAATTAAAACTTTCCCTAAATCAATCTCCAAGTCCTTTTGGCTTCACTGGTACTAGCAAACTGAAGCAAAATTTAGGTTTGAAGTGCTTGTGGAAGGCTTAAGCAATTAACATTTTATAGGTTGTATAGATCTTGAGATTACCAAATACTTGACGTGCCATGGGATGTGAAATTAGAATATCTAATTTTTCATTGGCTTCTGTTACTTCATAGTCATACAACCTTGGAAATTATTTTAAATCTCTCAGAAAACATCTATGTCACAGGTTATTGGGGAGAACCAAAATATATGTGAGAATAGTTTTATACTGGAAAGTACTCACATATATGATGATATTCATATTTAAAAAATAAGCTGTCTTTTCACAGGCTTTACCATAATTAATTTTTTTACTGTAATTAATTTTTTATGATGAAGGTGGTTATTTGGGAGGGAACTTAACCTTGTCTGGGCTTGTTCAATACAGGGAAAAGAAATAGGATTTCTGCCCAGTCAACTTTAGGAATTCAGGTTGGCTTGGATAGGTAAAGTACTCAGGAAGAAACCAGCCTAAACACCCTAGAAAATTGTATCAAGACAGAGACGGGTTTTTCTTTTCAAGTTTCCTAACACAAGGGGCCATGCGCTCAAATATGTGGCCAGGGTCACATTTCATTTTCAAAGAGTCCTTTTGTGATTCTGCTTCCCACTGTGATTGGATATTTGCGCTCAAGGAATTCACTCTGTATCTGATGTTTTTGGCACGAGACAGAAAGCATTCCGGTTCACCAACCGGGAAAGTCTTTGAATCCCCCTCCATATTTTTTTTCTTTTTTTCTTTTTTTTTTTTTGTGGAGGCTCTATCACTTAGGCACTATTGATTAAATCCTTGGCCCTTGGTGATTGATTCAGCCTCCTGCCCCTCTCCCTTGCCCTCATCAGGGGGCGGGACTGAAGTTTCCAATCCTCTATTCGTGATTGGTTCAAAGTCACGTCATTAACATAAACTCAGAGGTTGAAAGGAGCTTGCTGTGAATAGTAAGACGCCCATTTCACCTTTGTGGCTCTGAAGGAGACCAAATAGAACAAAACGTGCTCCCATTGTCCTTATCACTTAGGAAATTCCAAGGGTTTGGGGAACTGTAAGCAAGAAACTGTGGCTGAAGGACCGAAGTATATATTTCTTTTTTTTTTTTTTTTAAAGATTTTATTTATTTGACAGAGAGAAACACAGCCAGAGAGGGAACACAAGCAGGGGGAGTGAGAGAGGGAGAAGCAGGCTTCCCGCCCAGCAGGGAGCCCGATGTGGGACTTCCCCAGTCTCCGGGATCATGACCTGAGCTGAAGGCAGTCGCCTAACCAACTGAGCCACCCAGGCGCCCCCGAAGTATATATTTCTTATCAATCACAATAGCAATAATATTGTTAACTACTTTGCTTTCCTCCAAAACTAATCCATGCCTTCATGAAAAAAGTCATAATGAAAATATTTAAAATATCACACAGCAAAATAATGGGATATAATTAAAATTGTACTTAGAAATTCCTACACTTAAGTACATTTCTTGAAAAATAATGAAACACAGAAAACAAGGAAGAATCAAGAAGCTAAAAATGAAATGGTATATTCTAATCATGGTGAGAGGAAAGAAATAATAAAAATAAAAACAGAAATTCATAAGGTAATGATAGAGAAGTGATGAAAATAAGAACAGAAATAAATAAAATGATAAAAAAAAAAACCCCACCCAAAAGCTGATCCTTTGAAAAACATTAATGGAATAGGTAAGTTTCTAAAAATATTAACCCAGAAAGAAAAAGAAAAAACCCACCAACAAATAATTAGTATTAGGAATGAAAAGGGAGCCATAATCATAGAACTGTTGATAATTGAAAACATCTGAAGAGAATATTGATGATATACATTTGAAAAACTTAGATGAAATGGAAAAAAGTAGAACATTTGAAGTATGAAAGTCGAAGTCAGAAGAAAATAGAAGACCTTAATATTCTAAAAACTATTAAATGAATCTGATCAGTAGTTAGAAATCTCTCCTGAGTCACCCCAACTCCCCACACTGCCTACTGCCTCTAAGTATATTTCAGGTTCAGAGGATTTTATGGGGCAAATCGTTACCAAACTTTAGCTGAACAACAGCAACAGAGTCTCTCTATTTATGCAGTGGTTTGAAGATATTATTGCCCTGGCTTCTGGTCTCCATGTTTTCTCATGAGGAGATGGCCGAATTCCTATCACTTTTCTTTTGTATGTAGCATCTCATTTTTCTCCAGCTGTTCTCAAGATTTCCTTGGTTTATGAAGAAGATTATTTTTGGTTACAGCAGCGTGACTATGATGTGCCTGTGTATGGTTTTCTTCATACTTATTCTATTTGGGTGGTCTGTTTTCTCTTGCTAAGGTTTTGTTCTGCTTGTTAAGAGTTTACTTTCTGTTGCTCTCTCCTTTGTTTTTGATGTAGGTTGGAAGTGATAGGAATGGGGGTGGGTAGGTAGGACCTAGGACCTAGGATGTAGGTCGGTATCCTTCTCCCTTCCTCTTATTCCTCAACATGTATCAGTTCCAATCCTTTTGCCCATGAGGGTTTCGTCTACCGCACAAGCAGAAGCCCAGTTCAGGTGAACTTGCCCTCTTCTGCCCTGTAACACAGGAGATACATGTGCTTACAGTTGTGCTGCACCTCTGACGGATTCCCAAGCTGAGCCAGAAATATTCTAGTTACCAGTGGAGATCATTCCAGATCCATGCCATTGTGTGTTCTGCAGCATCAGAGAACTTTTGGAGGAAGAGCTCCCGGGCAGTTCAGCTACTGGTAAAACTTAGTTGTCCCCGTGCAGAAGTGGGCGATTCAATGGCCCTGCCAAGTTGCCCATCGGGCGATCTATAAAAGCCCATTCAAAGGCCTGAATGTGGCCTGTGGGACCTCTAATGACTGGGTCCTTGCCCCCCTTTGCCACTTGTAGGTCATAAATCCAGGCCAGTGACAAAACTTGGGAGTCCAAAGGATTATTACCTTTGTTTTAGATCCATAAATCACCCTGCAATTTGAAACAGTAATTGGTGATGTTGGATTGGTAGATATTTTTCCCAGGAAGGTAGCACATCTAGCCCCAGACTTTTCTAGTTGTCTTAGGCTCATGTAGAAGCTTTCTATTTAGAACCTTTAAAATGTCCACTAGTTACTGTTTGAAATAGCAGGGTCCCTAAGTTCAACAAATGTCATCAGAGGCTTGCCATCCCTTGTATGGAATTTTACCAGGGAATGCAATGTGATCACTAGTTAGAACTCAATGTCCCTTGTGTCCCTTATTCCCCAACTTGTGTCCATTGCCTTTCTTATGTTCACCTACAATATAAAGTTTACTTTTGTAGAAGGATTTCCTGCCATGTGTGAGCCAGGAGGACAGTATGCTAAATGAAATAAGCCAGACACAGAAAGACAAATAGTGCATCATCTCACATGAGGATTCTAAAAAAGTAGAACTCATAGAGGCAGAGAATAGAATGGCCGTTACGAGGGGCTAGAAGGTGAGAGAAATGGGAACATGCTGGTCGAAGGGTATGCTTTCACTTTTATAGGATGAGTAGTTCTGGGGATTGAAGTACAGCATGATGACTGTAGTTAATAATACTATGCTGTGTACTTGAACTTTGCAAAGAGGATAGATTTTCAGTGTTCTCACCACACACATGCATGCATGCGCACATACAATAACCCTGTGAGTTGATGAATGTGTTAATTAGTTTGACCGTGGGGATTATTTCACAATTTATAAGGACATCAAAATATCACATTGCACTCCTTAAACAGACAGAATTTTTACTTGTCAATCATACTTTAAATAAAGCTGGAAAAAAGAAAGTTTACTTTTGTGACAGTTGCTTATTATTTCAAGAAAGCTGTGTTAGTATCTGAGTTAATTGGAAAACCTGTTGTACCAGGAAGACAGGGAAGGCCTTCGGTGGGACTGCCTTTAGGCTGTGCAGAGTAGGGACAGGTCTGGGGCAGGATGGGATGGAGGTGAGCCTTCCCTGCCTTCTCTAGGGACTACCTGCCTAGGTTCCTAGCCTTAGCACCACCCCACATTCTGGCTAACGCCTCCCTTTGGTAAACTTTCCCTTCAAGGGTGGGTGGGGGTGGGGTAGATTGGGAAAAAGCCTCAGCTGCTGCTTCAAGCACCCCACACAATTAATGGGCAGCTCCAGCTGGTGTCCTGAAAGATGAATTGAAATCCTAAACCTTTTTTTCTTATGATTGAATTGATTTTGGCATCCACTTCTGGAGTTACTCTAGTTCTTAAGAAAATGTTCATCTGGGATGTCAAGGACCACTCGGGCACAGCAAAAGGTTGTGTAATGCAGGTCAGCACTAGGAACAAATCTGCCTGTTACAGTTGGGGAGGCTAGTTTCCGAGAAGGCCACCTCTGGACACCATCTCTCACCCCAAGTCTTGAGTAGAAGTCTTCCCTGAGCAAACTCAAGTAGGTACTGGCCCGCCCTGAAAGAAAGGAGATGGGAGAGATGTCTGCGCTGATCTTGAGTCTTTAGCCCTTTCAGAGATTATGCTGGTGGTCAACAAAAAGTGAACTCTGAGTGTATTAGACAATAGTGTCTCAGATCCTCTTACTTCACTTCTATATTTCATTTCAGGCTCCATTCCTCAAAACTCTAGCTTCCAACCATCTTTGCTTTCCCATTCTTGACTTGGAGTACTCCCTTAGATATGGCTTATATGCATTATCTTTTTCTTCCTACTTTTTGTTGCTAGAGATGCCATCTGGCCAGGTGCCATACTAAATAGGCTCTCCACACAACAGGTTGCTTTGCCAGTGCTCTGGCTAGGATTGCCAGGACTGACCTACAGTGAGCGGTGGGGCAGAGGGAGTCAGTTTATGCCGGGAAATGCATTTGCAAGTGGGGCGGTGATGGGACGGTGAAATAAAAGAAGAGCTACCAGCACGCTTCAATCTTTCCTGAGATGGGGGACTGAGCAACTTCCACTCGACAGACTTGAGGGCAGCAGGCTACCAGGAGGACCAGAGTTCAATGAAGGAATATGGTGCCAGAGAATTTTGTAAGGACTGATGATATAGGCTAGTTTGTCTAGGACATCATGAGTATCAGGACATCATGAGTATCAGTATTGGATGGCCTTGAAGATCAGCACTGGGAGAAAACGCACTGCAGCATGGACAGGAGAGTAAAGATGAGAACAGATGATCAGAATCTTCCATTTGGGGTGGACAACAGATGACGATAGGACGTGAGGCTTGGCAGGACTGGCTGGTGCCGTGGAGATGTCAGGTGACCCTAAGGCCTGGAAAAGCTGATGGCCGCGGTGAAAAGTCGTCCTCAGCAGTGAGCTCTGTAATCTCGGAGACCTCAGTGTCCAAGGGTCGGGACTGGAGACAGTAAGTATAAAGTGAAGCCAATTCTTTAAGAGGTTTTTGCTCACGTGATTGGGAGAAAGTACTGGACACCCCTCAGGAGACTCGTCTTGTAATAGGCCCCTCTGCACTGTGTATAGCCCCAGAAGGAATCCTCCCCCACTGCACTGTAGAAAAGTGAAAGAGGAACAATTTTGAGAAGGCCAATGGCAAGAGCAATTTTCCTCCTCCACAACTGCAGGGTAAAAAAAAAAAAAAAAAAAAGACTTCATCCAAAAGATGCAATGTTTTACCTCTAGGTCATTTCACTCTCGGCAGAATAGATGTGGAGAATTTATCTGTACGGTAACTTGCCCAAGAAAACAAGAATGACCTGGAGGCCTTTGAGGGAACAGGCCTCCATCTGTTCTTTCTATGGAATTTAAAAGGGAAATTGATGATGGGTGAACTGTGCTTTCTTTAGTCGCTGGAGACAAAGCCCAAGTACTCTTTTTTTTTTAAGATTTTATTTATTTATTTGACAGAGAGAGAGATCACAAGTAGGCAGAGAGACAGGCAGAGAGAGGAGGAAGCAGCTCCACAGGGAGCCTGCTGCAGGCCTTGATCCCAGGACCCTGAGATTATGACCCGAGCCGAAGGCAGAGGCTTTAACCCACTGAGCCACCCAGGTACCCAAGCCCAAGTACTCTTTTTTTTTTTTTTTTTTTTAAGATTTTTATTTATTTGACAGAGAGAAACACAGCCAGAGAGGAAAAACAAGCAGGGGGAGTGAGAGAGGGAGAAGCAGGCTTCCTGCCGAGCAGGGAGCCTGATGTGGGGCTCGATCCCAGGTCTTCGGGATCATGACCTGAGCCGAAGGCAGTCGCTTAACCAACTGAGCCACCCAGGCGTCCCAAGCCCAATACTCTTATTCAAGTACTTTGTTCTCAGGTTTTCCTACCTAGAGGAGGAGTTCAGGACCTTTGGATTTTGGTTTGATTTTCTAACCTTACCTATCAATTTTTTTTCTTGTAATGAAACTCCTTCAGCAATAGCTAATATGGAATCACAAAACATGAAACAAAAACCCTCAGAATTTTATCAGCATGTATTTATTTTATAACTTTGTGTTTATAACATTTTACTTTGTATACTGTCAATAACTGAGAGCAATGAAGCCATTTTCATGAATACAAAAAACCCACGAAATCAGGGTGTATTTGATTGAACAGTATTGCAAAATTATAACTTAGAAATGATCACAAATGGTACCTTTAAAAAAAAATGCTTTTCTTACAATCTCAGGATATTCTTCCATTAAAATCACCCACAATCAGAAAGAATAATTTATTGTTTCCAAGACAAATCACTAACAGTAGTCAACAGCTGCTGGCGTACTTATCACAAAGATAACAGACAGCAGACTCTCAATCATCCCAATGGAGCTAAAATGATTTTCTATTCAATGTGGTCACAACCTGACTGAAAGATTATATATTTACTTGTTATCACACCACTGTTAGAACGACAACAAGAGCATGCATTGAACATACAATAAGTATCATGAAAATCAAGAGTCTTAAGCCTTACTGAAGGCTTTCTATGTTCCAGACATTATGCTAAGTGATTCAAAGGCATTACGTCATTGGAGCCTAACAATAACCCTATTCTATTATGTTCCCATTTTCTTGATGAGGAAACTGATCTTTAGAGAAGTCTGTTGTATACAGAAAGCTACCATGATGCTGTCTATCAACTAGCATTCGACCAAATGGTGCTCATTTATGCTCCCTGAGCACACATGACATCACAGGGCGTGCTTGGACATGCCATAACTTCTTTAATCTTTGAACAGTTAAGAGAAGTCCAGATATGCGCTCAGGTATCACGTTACTTCCAAGGTCTGTACAAAACATGTCCATCTGGAAACATCAGTGAGTCTGCGGGTGAAAACATTTGTACATCAACACAACTTGCATCTAACTGTTTTTCAGTAGAGATGTGAAGTTTCGATGGGACTGCTGAAAAATCTCTGCAGAACTACTGAGCACAACTTGAAAATCACGATCCTTGTGGTGAGAGGATTACCAAGAGTCAGAGAATTCTAGACTTCTATCTCAGCTCTGCCACTTGTTAACTTTTTGATACTGAGGAGACCACTTAACTTGTCTGGCCTTCCTCTTCTCTTTCAAAAAAGGCAAAATGGTACCGTACTGGGGATGCTGTGTACATTAAGTGAGATACATATAAAACACCTGGGACTAACAGACCCTCCATAAATACAAGCTCCCTTTCTCTTCTCCATCCCTTTTGTCGTGGCAAAAAATTTTCTCTGATCAGAACGGTGGGCTCACTAAATCTAATTCGCCCTCCTAGCAGGGCTTCCCATAACCTCCACTCTTTCTGCAAGCACACTTTCCCTCTCTGGAGAGCAGGGATCAGGCTGAGTCAGCTGTGTCTTGAGGGCCTAACACAGTGCCTGGAACCGCCTATCTGCCACCTAGCAGAGAAGTGGAGAGGAGTACATCCCAAGGAAAGAAAGAAAAACATCCCAGCGGAGGTGGTAGTATTCATTTCCCAAGGGTGCTTCTACTGGTGTGGCGACTTATTTACACGTGGTTATTTAGCTTCTCCCGCTGGGAGGCCACATCCTCAAGGAGGCGGGAAGCTCCCCAAGAGCACCGCCCATGCTCCAAGCTTTAGGATCCTGACCTCCTTGACCAGCGCCTCACACTGCTAGTCCTCAGGGAGAAGGTGTTGATTTAAGGAAGGAAATCCCCCGACAAGTCCAAGAGGTTCGATTTTTACATAGACTGCAAAAGATATTTTTTTCCTCATATCATTTCTTTTTTTTTCTTTTTATGGTAGGGGTAAACTTTGGTTTATTTGGGAGGCCTACAGTGCTGCAGATTCCTTCAGGCTTCTTATCCCATATTTGGAAATTTAATCTGGTGTTTATTCTCATCATCCATGAGATGAGGCGCCAAGACGCTCTTGGATAATTTTTTCGGAGAAAGAAGCAGCAAGACCTGGCTCCAGCCTCCACTTCAGTTGCGCACATTTAACGACAAAAACAGCGACGCGGTCTCAGCCAGATAGAGCGAATGTTCCTAGGCGCGCCGGCCACCGGCCCTGTGCTGAGCTGGTTTTTAGTTGTCGGCCTCGTGATCCCAGTGGCCGTAGCCATCGCCTTCATCGGGCTCTTCTATATTCTCGTTTTTAAAGAGGCCTCTCCTTCCTCTTCCTCCCGGACGACCTTCATTAGCTCCAGAAAGCTAGGAGGTGGGCGCTGATCCTTCAGCTCCCTCAGCCTGCACCGAAGGACCTCGCTGAGGCTGCCCCCCCCATCACCTGCTCCAGGTGGAACCTGATCTGCGAAATTCCTGGGGACGGCTCTTTTCTCCACCGCTCGCTGGAGCCGGGTTTCTAACCGCAACACAGAGGCCGAGACCTTCTCCCCCTCCTCCTGATAGGTCTTCAGGTGCTGCCCCTGGGAAGTCCTGAGGCTCTCCAGGCTTCGGAACACTCTTCCTGGCTGACGCCCCGCGTGGTCTGCTTGCACTATGTGCATGAGGTCCGGGGCGGGCTCGCGCAGGCTGTCAACCACCTTTTCTTTGCTGCCTCTGTTACGGGCCACTCTTTGACGATCTCAGTGGCTTGTTCCAAGCAGATTTCAAAGGGCTCTTTCTCCGGGGTGGGCACCGCGCTCCCTGAGAACACTCTCAGTTTCCGGTTATCTCCGGGGCAGCAGAGGCTGAGGGGCGTGTGCTATGGCCCGTCCCAACCAATGAGCCAGTAACTCCTGCGGAACCAAGGGCACGGTGGCGGGAGACACTCCCTCATGCCTGAGGGCTTGGAAATTCCCGGAGACTGCCGCTCTTTTTCCGGAAAGAGTTTCAGTCGTTCGAGAAATTCAGTGTCCTGATTAGGGGTCTTGAAGACCACTTTCCAGGTCCCCCCCTTTCCCTGAACCTTGCTGGGGATCACCTAGACATCAGTGTCTTCTGCAAGCTCTAGTAAGACCACACTGGCATTCTCTTGCTTCCCGAGTATTTTGCCAAGCAGTCTGTACCTGCCCAGAGACTTCAGAGTCTCCTGGAGAACCTCCTGAATCTCAGCCTCATCACAGTCCCCTGGTATCCCTGTCACCATCAGTGATTTTGTTCATCCACACGCATGATCCTGCACCAGTCCTCAACATGAGCTCCTGAACTCCCCCCCCCCCATGGGTCCTAGGCCACTCCCCCAGCAGTCCCCTGGTCTTCCGGACCAATAAGCCAAATCGCCCAAGAACTCAGTACTTCTAGTTCCTTCTCTAGCCCTGAGCCAGTGCCACTCCCTATAGCTCTCTCCCAGATGCTAGCAGCCACGGGGTGGTGTTGACCCTTCTCCGACTGCCCAAACCACCTGCAAGAGCTGCTCTGGCTACTCACTGGGAAAGGCCTCCACTCTGGCACCCCGAGCTCCTGGAGAGAAGTGTCCCAGCAGTGTGGCTTGGACTCTCAGTGAAACAACAGTCAGTTTTACCTCACACCCTTCTCCTCCCTGGGGAGCATCGTGCTTTGGTTCAGGATGCAAGTGGGGATAGACCAGGAGTTCTGTCTCACAATGGACATTTTTTTTTTTCTCTTGGGGGACCCTCTTGCATCTGGCTTCCCCACCATTTGCTCATCAGACATGCCAATTAATGCCTGAGCCCCAGTTAAGGACAGGACTCGAGATTTTCCCCATGTGAAGAATGAAATTAGATATGGCTAGATACCTGTGTTTATGTTCCAGTTGCTCCGTGAGAGTCACAAGCTTATTTCATCAGCTTCTAGAAAAGGAAGATGTCACCCAACTCCACACACTGGTGAGTCTGGGTCTTTCTTAGCTCCAACCAAGCCAAGCTGCCCTGTTACACATTCATAACAATAATATATACTTATGGCTTCAAGATGTCTAGTGAGGACTGTCAATGAACTTATTAAAAAATGACAATCCTTTACAATTTAATTAAATCTACTAAACAATATGAAGTCGCTCCATTTCTTTGATTAAAAAAATCCAATTAGAAATCAGACAAACATTTAAAACCAATTTAATATAGGTATAACAATTTAACTTACATACCGTACTATACTGTACTAGACTATAGGCATAATAATTTAGTATAGGTTAAACCATTTTTTTTAAAAAAATTAATTTATTTATTTGAGAGAGAGAAAGAGCGAGTGAGAGAGCACAAGCAGGAGAAGAGGTAGCGGGAGAAGCAGACCCCCCCACTGCGTAAGGAGCCCAATGTGGGGCTCAATCTCAGGACCCTGGGAGCATGACTTGAGCAGAAGGCAGAAGCTTAAGCGACTGAGCCATCCTGGCATCCCTAGGTTTATTTAAAAAAAACAAACAAACCAATTCAGAACCAAATAAGTTAAATTTGGATTTATGAATTCTGTTTTTGTTATGTGTGGGCAGGCTTTGCAAATAAATGCACAACTAGGTGTTTCTTTTGCTATGAATGTTAAAAATGTTTCATAATATTTAAGTGTGAATGGGTCATTGGAGGAAAAGGGAAAAGGAAAAACAGGAAGCACATCCATGGAGAGTGGTGGAGGCCCAGGGATGTAGAAAGGGAAGAGTTCCTACTGTTACCCAGTTATAGGCACGGGCTATGCTATGCATTAAAGGGCTATGAATATTCTTCCGTAGGTCTGAGACATCCCCATCACTCCAAATGGGGTCCATGGGCCTCAGATGTCAGCCCACAGCTATGGTTGCAGCTGCTTCTGCCGAAGGCACATTCTCCGAGGTGCTGACAGCATGGTGTGTGCCAGAGGGCCAGGAAGGCAAAATGCTGGATCAGACCCCCAGCCAGCAGCCCCAGGGGTTTGGGCCTAGTGGCTTCTCCATGCCATACTTTCCCTTCTAAGATATGGGGTAACCTTCCTCTCCTCATCATATTTAGAGGAAATAGGAGATGTACAAAGGCATCAAAAGCCCAGGAAGAAACATCTCAAAGGTCTACAAAATTATGGCCATGCTGAGGTTAGGCTACCTTTGGCTGGCTGCTTTTTCCAAAGGTGATCTCTACGTGCAATGGGAGTGTTTGAACATGGAAAAAAAAAAGGTAAAAATCTTGTATTTTCTATGTAAAGATGGGATAAGTTGGAACAGGAATCAGAATTTCAGCTGTAATTTTTGGATCACTTAGCTAGATAGTGACCTTCGCCAAAGAATCTCACTCTAAATCTGTTTCCTGCTCTGGAAATGGGTGATGATAAAAGCGCTCCTCTGTGTGTGTGGGGGGCTTGCTCTGGGTAGGAAATAATGCAATTCGTCAGGAAACACTTTATTCAAATGCGAAGCACACAGGGTGCAAAGTCCAATGCCTGCCTGCTCCGGCCCTTCCACACAAATATTCCAACCCTGTGCAGTCTCTGGTTATCAGCCGGGTCCTCCTTCCCACCTGTCATGGTGGGCTCCTCTTCAAACTATGACTGGTTGTCCTCCAAATTTAACTTCATTCCCCAAACTGTCCCTCACGATGGGGGAGGTGGTGGTGGTGGTATCTGTACTTATTCTTCCAGGGGCAAGGGCTGACAATGGGAATGGATTCTTGGTCACACTGCCCTGCGCGACGATCTTGCAGTATACCGATTCTCCTAATCCAAAGCCACCCTGGTTACTGAGCATGCCCAGATCTCCTTCGCCAACCGCCAAAGGATTGGGCATCATTCCTGCAGGATTTTGCCACCATGGAAAGAGGGGCGGGGCTGTAATCGACGAGAGGCAGGGAATGATACATGGAAAGGACGTGGGGACAGGAAGAAGCGATGGACTCTCAGAAATCGCGCTACTGGCACAAATCAAAATGCCCCCTATCTGCCCACCAACCCAGTAGCTGTGGCTGGTTTAGGCGCACATACCCACCAAGTCCCACACATCTTTCCCCGGCGTAGCCTCACACAATTCAAAGCCCCGTCACAGACTGCACCTCATCTCCTACCCACCGCTGGACTCGCGCGCGCACACTTTCCATCCCAGGCACTTGTAGTCTGGCAACCAGGGAAACCCCGCGGCTCTGGCGCAGTGCGCCACGGGGGCGGGGGATAGAGGCGCGGCACTCTGGGCGCCTATAGAGGCACTGGGGACTTGGGGAGTGGGCTTCAATCTGCGTCTTACCGTCTTTTTTAGCAAGGAAGGAGGGGCGGAAGATACCAAGTGAAGACATTCTTCTGGGCCCTTCTTGGTGCACTGGCGCAGTTACTGTACGTGGCGCCTTCGGGCAATAGAACGGGTCTCATCCCACTCTTACTACGAGTTGCCGTGTGGTGCCAGAATTTGCAGACTGCACTTTTTGCTACATTCCCATTGCTCCTAGACCTCTGTCTTTATCCACACCACCGTCCCCCCTCCCCGCCGCCGCCGTTGCTACGCCCTTCTGCATTCTCCCTGCCAGGCCAGGCGCTCCCCACCATTGTGGGTGCGGTGAGTGAGAAGCTTTCCGTTTCAATCTCTGCGTAGCTCAAGGCCCCTCGGTCACAAGGTTTGGTATCCCGTGCCTCGTAAGGCCGCCACCTCTCCAAATGGTCTGTGCTATCCCTTTCCCATCGTCAGTGCTGCCCCTTCCTCCCCCCCCCCCCGGGTGTCCAGGCGTCAGTCGGTTCGTTCCTTTTCCCCCATCCATCAGCTCACCCTGGGTAAGGTGGAGGAAGCCCTCTCTCCGGTGGACCCTAGCCCCTGGCGCGCCTCTGCAGAGCGGTGGGGAAGAGGCTCCTGGGCCAGGCAGGTGAGGGAGGGGGCGCAGAGGCCAGGGGCTGCGCCCTCCGGTCATCGCCCCTGCGTACCCTGCCCCATACTTACCCTGGCGCGTAAATCGGTCAGCAGGCCCAGCGCTCCGCATCCATTAATGGGTGGTCTGGCCGCTTCACTTCCGGAGCGCAGGGTTTTCCGCGGCGAGGCCCTTCACTCCCTCCCCTGAGCTCCGCTCCCCTCCCCTGCGCCGCGCCCCGCCCCCGCCCCGCCCGCGCCTCCCTCCTCCCGCGGCTGCCTGGAACTGGCAGCCTCTGTGCTCCGGCTGCCGCAGCGGCAGCCCTCCCAGACCCAACTTTGCTGCTCGCGGGAGCTGGAGCGGCGGCGGGGGGCGTGGGCAGGGAGGGGAGAAAGCGGGGTCAGAGGGAGGGACCGGGAGGGGTGGGTCGCTCGCTCGCCAGCCCTCCTTCCTTTCTGTACACCTTGCGGTAGGCAGAGAGCGGCAGCCTCGGCAGCAGCCGGGGGGTTTGTGCACTGAGAGGCCCGTATAGGGACCGGCCGACCGACGGACCGACAGGACCCTCCCCGAGCTCCCGCGCCATGGCCGAGAGGAAGCAATCCGGGAAGCCGGCAGAGGACGAAGAAGTCCCTGCCTTTTTTAAAAACCTGGGCTCAGGCAGCCCCAAGCCCCGGCAGAAATTCTGTGGCATGTTCTGCCCGGTGGAAGGATCCTCCGAGAACAAGACCATCGACTTCGACTCCTTGTCTGTGGGCCGGGGCTCGGGGCAGGTGGTGGCTCAGCAGCGGGACGTCGCCCACTTGGGCCCAGACCCGCAGCCGCCGTACTCCCGGCAGGGCCGGCACGCCGGCGGGGAGCCATCTGTTGAATCGAGTCGGAAGGTGGAGATCCGGAGGGCCTCGGGCAAGGAAGCCCTGCAGAACATCTATGACCAGGTTGGTATGGGGCGGAGGCGGGGGTGGGGTGGGGTGGTGGTGGTGGTGGTGGTTCCAGACGCATACCAGACGCGGGGTCGCGCCTCACTCGCCCCCCTTCCAGCTCGGTGGAGGACCGAGGATCCCAGCGTGCCCACCGTCCTGCCTCGCTTGAATATTGCATCCTCAAATCAGTACATGCACCCCACCCTACTTGCCCCTTTCTAGTGCAGGGTGCGGAGAGCCTTGGGCTCGGCGATGGGCGGCTGTGTGCCCACAAAGGCTGCCCACGCCTCCCTGGACCTGGGAGGCGTGTGTGTGTGGGGGTGGGAGTAAAGGATGAACCGATCCCCGATTGGGGGTCGTATGGTGGTGTGGGGGGAGGGTTGAACCGATTCCATTCTTCTTAAATCCTTCTGGGCGGCCTCCGATTGCAGTTGTGGCTGGGTGCCCCACCCTTTTTTGATGCATCTCGGAGCATGCAGCGGAGGGTTCGCTTGCAGGCCGGAAGGCTCTCCGGGGTTCGGGAGGGGAGGGGGCTTAGACAGCCTCTCCCCGCCGCGCCCTGCGCGCTCTCCCACGATACCCTCTCTCGCGCCCTCGGCGCTCGCGTCCAGAGCTCTGAGGCCAGGACCATGGTCAGCGCCTCCACACACCGCCTGGGAGGATCTCCTCGCTGTACTTCTGCTCCCCTCGTGAAACCGGGGAGGCTGTGGAGTCACCCAAGGAACCCGAGACGCTCCAAATAGACCATGTGGAGAACAAAGTTCCACTAAGTATCTCAGCAAGGGCTTCCGAGAGTGCTCCCCCCGCCACTATTTGGGAGGTGCTTTGGGGATAGAGACTTAGTGGTTTATGTCCAAAGGGCGAAAAGAAAAGGAACGGGGGGGAGGGGGGAAAGCCCACACATTTTGAATAGATTCTCAAAGATGGACTAGACCCCCTATACCGTGTTAATGGAAAAACAAAGAAGACCAATTTGCAAACCTCGATTTTAGAAAATATCTGTTATCTCTGGCCATTGTGACCCATGTGCACTTGAAGTGTGTCTTCTCACACATTTTTTTCTTTATCAGGGTGACCTTCATACTTGTGCATTTCCCCCCACATCCTTAATTTCTCAACGGATAGATTACACTGTGAAATGTTTTAACACTTGTTTGCTGTTTCTCTCCCATGCCTACTGTTGAAGAGGAGAAATCAGTCAATGATTGATTATTGAATACCTATTGTGTGCCTTGCCTTGTGGGGCAGGGAGAAGGTTAGCTATAAAAAGTTCAAGGTGATTTTGTCTTAAGGGGCTTTCATAGTAGTTGGGAGTGATCTACACATATTCCCTGAGTGATTCCACCAGCATTTATTTAGTATTCAGACTGTGTGCATACAATGAACGCATGGAGGACAATTAAAGAGTTAGTGATAATGGCTGGAACACATTACCGTTTCCTGATGCGGCATAGACTTTTGCAGCTTTTGACTTTTATTGCACCAGTTCTAGGAAAGATAAATCATTTACTGTCATTTTCAAAAGGTGAGGCAATTAATTACTTAATTGATTCCTCCTCTCCCAGCTCTGTCCTCCACTTTATTCATATAGGGGGTACCTGATACTCATATTTCACATGAGTCCGCCCGAAGAACTTAATCCAGAAAACTCACCTGAATTCAAGTGATCAGAGAATTGAAGCAAAGCTTTTTTAAAAAATGTAGCTAATATTGAAACATGAGAGTGTGAAATACTTTCCCACGTGAATACATTGGATGAGGGCCAAAGCCTGATCATACAGCATCATGGTTGTGTGAGTATCCTCTCTTTAACAAGCTGTACTGGTAATCCTAATGTTTTAAAGGGAGCAGAAAAATGCCTTGATATAAGGAAGGGATAATTTTTAAAATGGCAGATCAGGGGCAGAGTTTGAGAATGGCCACCTTTATGATAATGGCAATGAATTAAAACTCAGGTTTGAAAGGCCCAGTTTCATGGGGTTGAACAGTACATCTCTTTTCCTGTCCATCTGGAAAGTTAGATGTTTGATCATCAGCTTCTCGTATGAATACTCCCTGATTTTAATAGACATTTGAAACTGTAAACCTAGGGTGCCTAGAGGGGGGAGATTTGAAGAGGAAATGCCCAACTAGAACCCCAGCCAGTTTTAACCTCCACAAATCCGCATTTGCTTTAGTTGCCCAGTGATTAGCAACAGATGATTCTGCTTGGTTTTTCTGCAGCCTTCCTTGGATTTTCATTCAGTTTTGCCTGATCACATAAGGGCTGTTCCAATGGGATTTGTTTTATTCATGACAAAGAGCACTTACTGGAATCAGTTCTTACAGTGGTTGAATATTTCATGCCTATGCAAGAGAGAAAAGATATTTGGTGTGTGTGTATGTGTATAACAATAGTAATTTTTAAAAGCACAGTTGGGTCCATCATTTTGATTGGCTTGAGTAGCCATCACTTAATTTTCAGCTAATGAGCAAAGTGACTGCCAATATCTCAGTGCATTCCCGTCTGAAGCCCTAGGACAGAGACAAAAGGAGAACTAGAGTAAGTGGGCCCTGGGGCCCCTGATTTGCACCACTTCCCTTCTCTGAATCTGTATTTGTTG